>NCKU01000745.1:0-34119 GCA_003675995.1 Dinothrombium tinctorium | reverse complement strand
CACCATTACAATGAATTTCATATCCATCCCAATACCATCATTATAAAATTTGTTAAAGTTTGTTTGTTTAATTTGTTTTTTGTTTTCTTTAAAGGACCAACTATTTTCACGTAATTCTCTACTACAGTTAAGAAAAGAAAAATCCGGCACTCTTCGTTTTTAAAGACTGCGCGAACAGGGGAATTAGCTTCATGAATCGCTTTGTTATCCCCCCCTATTCAAACCAAATGGTATGCCGGATTTTTCTTTTCTTGACTGTACTTAACATTATGGTTCCAATTTCAACTTCGCTGGTTTTAAAATAACATAACTTTGCTCATTTGATCCACCTCTCGATCAACTTTTGTTCATTCACGCAAATTATAATTTTTTATATAATTTCTATTTTAGATAAAATATTTCGCTTATTTTACTGCTCACATTATTCCTATTCATTCATTTTATTCATTTCTATTTTCCTTCAAGATATATAAACGTGAGCAAAAGTGCTTTAAGTTTCTCTTGGCTTAGAATCCTTGTCCTATCGGTATCATATACGAAAATAACAGCTTAAAGTTATTAACGGGTAGTAGTAAGGAATCAAATGAGTTATTACGGGTTATCCGGGTTTGACGGATCATACGGTTTAAAAGGAAAAAGGGTTAAGATGTTGATCCCAAACCCGCCGGGATCCAGGTTTACCTTACAGAACAAGCGGGTTTAGGATGGTACGATTTTTTTCCGTATCCCGTTTACACCTCTAATAAAAGTGATACATTTGATGGTAAAGATATGGATATTTATAAAATTAATGAAATTTTTGATTTTTCTGATTCAGATTGATAAAAAATATCACTTTCTCAATTTTAAGAAATTTAACAAATTTATCACACATTTGTTAGCAAATTTGTGTAATTTTTTTAATTTTAACAAATTTCTCAATCCTAATCATAATTGAATAAATTTATTATAAAAGAATAATACACATGCAAGATACACCCCATTTATAATAAATTTATTCAATCGTTTACTCAATAGGATTTAATTATTTATATTAAGATAAAATTTTATGTTATAGCATCGGAATAACAAAAAGAAGATAAGTTTAAAAAGATAGAAATTCATAGCCTTAAAAAATTTCAATTAAAAATTTTCGAAAGGGCAAAAACTCAGAAGAGAACGTTTATATTCCAAATTCAGTGGGATTGGTTGAAATTATAAAATAACGCGAAGAATGGCTTTTATCAAAAGTAAGATAGTTTTCAAACGTTAATTTTTTAACATTATCTAACTAAACATTTTTACTAAAGACTCAATTAAAAAAAAAATCGTTAAAATTTATTATGAACAAGAATTAAATTGAAATTTATCTTTTCAAATTCTTTGCATTGGATCAAAATTGGAAAGTGGATTCGTTCGCAAAATTTAGTGATTTACAAGTTGCCATGTGCGATTCAGAAAAATTATTGAAATTCCAACAATTTTCAACTCTAATTTTCTTATCTCCAAACCTATCCAATTTTTTACTAAATTAGAATTTTCAAATCATTTTGTACTTGTTTTGGATACAGAAAAATCCAATTCAAATAAAGCTTTTCATTAAAATTTTAGGTATTAAATGAAAAAATAAAATGTAATAAAAAAGAAAAACGAGTACCTTTTACTAAATGAATTGTTACTGTTTAAACCACCAAAAGTCGAGATCGCAGACCAAGCTGTGAGCGATACATAAGGCAAAGATGCTGCTTCAACGTGGTTTAAGTTCGCAGGTTTTTCACTAATCTACAGCAGAAATCAGTTTTTCTAAATGTGATATAAAGATTTGAAAGAGGGAAACATAGCTAATAAAAGAAATGTTCCTATTGGATGTTTTGCGATTTTTTTCTTTCCGTATCATTGTTCTCATCAACAATGCTTGTGAAATCAACTCATTAATGATGAAATTATTGACTTATATGTAAATATATCAGTTTTCATTTTGTGATCAATGCTGTAATTCAAAATTCGGTGCAAAATCACAAAATATGATTTATTAGAAGCAATGTCTATTAATAGATACGCTTCCCTCTATTATTCTCACATTGCACTGTGAAACTTTGATGTAATTAGAATGAGTTCCTTGTTGGTGAGGACTGATCACTCCCCAAACACAATCACCGATTTTGTATCTCTTTACAGACTCGCCTTTGCCGATAACAACACCAGAAAAGTCACGACCGAGCGTTTTCGGAAAGTGATCATATGTGAGTCTCTCGAAGCGAAATTCGGACACTGCATTCATACACTGCAACAGAGTGTGACCGTATCCTTTACACATGGCGACGTCAAGTGGATTCACACTAGCAGCGGCCACTTTCACCAAAACATGGTTCGGTTCGTCAATAATGGGCATATCGAGGTTTTCATTATAAAACAGAATTTTTTCAATAGAATCGTCGAAAGCGGAGATTTGCCACGCGTTGACAGCGCTCAGCAGTCGTTTGCGAATGGCGAAAATCGGGAGTTTCGTGGACGAAACGAGAGTCCCGCGTTTCGCGAAAAACAAACTACGATTTAGAATCTTCATGTTTTCGCCTCTCGATTCCAAACTGTGAGATGCCGCCGCCGTGCGGCAACTGTCGGCGGCGGCGCCTGTCGAATCCAACGCAGTGTGGTTTCCTTTTCCGCGACGAAAGCGAAGCGAACGCATTGAGAAAAATGGTATGTACTCGTCTTTTCTTAAAACGAAATGTTTAACACGGCGTTTATTCGTTCTTTTTTAGTCTCTCGTTATTCCCGAAAAGTTTCAACACATTCTTCGTGTGATGGGCACGAATATCGACGGTCGTCGCAAAGTAATGTTCGCATTGACTGCAATCAAAGGTGTCGGTCGCCGTTTCTCAAACATTGTTTGCAAGAAGGCGGATGTGGATTTGAACAAACGCGCGGGTGAACTCACCGATGAGGAGGTGGACAAACTGATCACGATCATGTCAATTCCGCGCCAATACAAAATTCCGGATTGGTTTCTGAACAGACAGCGAGACGTGAAAGATGGCAAAAATAGTCAAGTGACCTCAAACGCACTCGAAACCAAACTCCGCGAAGACTTGGAACGCCTCAAGAAGATTCGCGCTCACCGCGGTCTTCGTCACTACTGGGGTTTGCGTGTGAGAGGACAACACACGAAAACTACTGGACGAAGAGGTCGCACAGTCGGTGTATCCAAGAAAAAGAACTAATTAAAAATAAATTCAATTTGAGAATACTTTATTCATTCTTCAAATTTTACAAATTCGCGCTTTCTTCCTCATAAGCACAGGCAATCCCTCTCTGTCCCTCTTTAATCATTGAGGGCTCATTAATTTCGGGGTTGATTTGCAAACCGTACCAAAAATTTTTCGATACAGTGGCAACTTCGACAAGTTGCTTTTCATTTTCATCCTCATTTTCAACATCTGAACTATCGGATTCCCATTGAACACCAGCATAATTGCGGCTGATTCCACAGGCTATTTCGAATTCGGTTAAATTGACCACTGGCACATGTAATTTGATGTTGTCAATAAGATGTGAACAATAACAATCACTGACAACTACAAATGCATGAAGGTCCCCGAAATTTCCTAGTTTGCATTCATCGGTTGATTGCACCAAAGATATGAAAAAGATTTGTTTTTGTTTCTTCTTTGCCAAACTTTCAATATACTTCATTAGTTTGTTTACGTTTGGATAAGAATTCGTGTAAATAACTCCGATTCTTTTGCATTTGCTTGACTTGAGCTTTTCTATTAAAGCTACTCGTTTACATGATTCTCTTCGCGAATGTATAGTGGTCGTTATTTTTTCTGATGGATTCAAAAGGATAATCTCTTGAAAACAATTGTTGATGCGATAAAACCCGTTGACAAAAGAGCCTATGAATATAAGATTACTGAAACTCTTCAATTCTTTTTCAACGAGAAATTGTCCGAATTCAAAGAATTTTCCATTCGGTGAACAAACTAATTTTTTGCCGCTTTCGGTAAATGACCAAGTTGATACGTTAACGTTCAATTTGGCAACGTTTTCGCTTTTCAAAATACATTCTGATAATAGTCTTACAACTAAATTTACCTGAGACGTTTCATAAAGTATCAATGTGTTGGACAAATTTTGAACATTCATTAAATATTCTTTTGCAAATTCATAGTCATTGTTGTCAAAAACAAAATCGAAAACAAAAAGCACTGGAAATTCACTAATGGTTTCTGGTGTTGAAGAAAGACAAGCATTTCCGAATCTGATGATGGCGTTTATTTTATTCTCACCCAGATGCAATGGTGACAAATGGTCCACACTACAAGTATCGGAGTAAACAACATAGTACTCGTTCTTGTGGTCTGTATTGCTTTCAAAATACTTGACAACTGAAGAAGCAAATTTAAGCAACGACTGTGGAAATTGTAAGGCAATGTTTATGAAACCGTTAGTTTCAATCCATTGGATACATTCACGTAATGCGAGTTCATTCATTGTTTTAATTGTGAAGTAAAATTATAAACCCAAACGGTATCAATACCTGCGCCAATAATTTTAATCGGTGTCGCAGTTTGAAGCGGAAAGCGACAAGCAATCACAGCATAGTCTTTTTGAGAGCAAAGTTCTTTGGCTAATTTTTGCTCCAAAATCGGCATCATTTCGTCGACGCCAAATATGACGACATTTTCATACTTCGATAAGTCAACATTCCATAAATTTTGACGATGAAAAGATGCCAAACGGTTTAAACCAAGCAAACGTGCCTTAATTTTAGAATATAGAACCAACCAAAAATTCAATTCAACACCAGTGGCTTCGAATCCGAGTTGAGCAGCTTTAAGCACAATTCGGCCGTCACCCGATCCGAGATCAATCAAACGACCTTTTCGACCTTTTAAAGCGAGCAAAACGTTACTCAGTTGTGTGTCGGTGGCGGGTACGAATGGTAGGCAAACTCTTCTGAGTGCAGGGGTCACAAATGGAAGCGAGAGAGCAATCAACGAAACACCAGTAGCCGCGAACGCTGCCGCTGCGAACTGTCCTATGCTTCGGTTTCTGTCACATGTGTCGAGCATTGATTTTCGCACGTTTCACTGGTTTCGTCACGCTTCGCCGAAACAAACGTGGATTCGAACTGCTTTCAGCGTTTTCACAGCGTTCAAATAATTCCACAAAAGCAGTAGTTTATTGAACGCGTCGATCGAAGGCAAACCGCAATTCACCGCATTGGGCACAATTAGAGTTCAGAAGAAACGAATTAAAGAGAAGCGAACGCAGCGATAAGCGAGCGTCATTCTAAAGTTAAGAATTTTTAGACGCTCCCTTAAAAAAAACGCGCGAAACCAACTTTGTGGTAAAAGCGGGGAGAAAGCTTTCGAAAATGAAGATCTGCACTCCGCAAATATCGTACCACAGTCGGGACCCCATCTTTACGCTCGACGTTCAGCAATACGACGGCCACATCAACCAAAATTCGGAATCCGCCCGCTATAGAATTGCCACTGGCAGTTACGACAACCACGTTCTTCTATGGTATTGGGACCAATCATCAGGTCAAAAGCAGGGACCAAAAATTTTAGCCGATTTAAACCGCCACCAAAAAGGTGTGAATGTGGTCAGATTTTCCCCAACTCCCGGCTTACTCGCTTCTGCTGATAGCGCAGCTGTTATCATCATTTGGAAATTTGAGTGCGCTCTCAACGAAAGCCTCGAAGGTAGCGAGCAGCCAATTCTCGACGATTACGGTGTTAAGAACCTCGAACAATGGGTTGTTTTGAAACAACTTCGCAAGCATTTAGAAGAAATAATCGACATTCACTGGTCTCCAGATTCTCAGTATTTGATTTCAGGTTCAGTTGACAATTACGCTTATGTTTGGGACATTAATAAAGGAACACCGCAAGAATCATTCGCTCCTCACCACAGTTATGTTCAGGGGGTGACATGGGACCCTTTAAATGATTACATTGTGACTTTAAGTGCCGATCGTTGTATGCGTGTTATCAGCACTCAAACTAAACGAACTATATTTAGGGTATCAAAATCAATAGTTAAAATCAAAGGCGAAGCCAAATCCTCACGTCTTTTTTACGACGACAGTTTCAGGAGTTTTTATCGAAGGTTTTGTTTTAGTCCTGGAGGCGAGTTTGTCATTGCATCATCTGGAATCATCGAAACCGAAAATGACGGGAACAAAGATGTTAAATTTATTAACTGTTGTCATTTATTTTTAAGGAATGCATTGAATAAGTAAATGAGTAGACAATCGTGATCACATTATAGTTTGGTTTTTTTATAGGCCTGCCGCATCTTATTTAACAGAAAGCAAGCATGCTCTTGCTGTGGCTTGCTGTCCACTATTATTTGAACTTCGACCGACTGCCAAAAATAATTTTCCGTAAGAGAATGTGCAATTAATTAAGTAAATCCGATCAAATTTTATTTTTAGATTTCCATATCGTATCGTCTTTGCCATCGCAACTCCTGATACAGTTCTTTTTTACGATACACAACAAGAAACTCCATTTGCATTCGTATCTGATATACACTATGCTAGATTATGTGACATTTGTTGGACCCACGATGGACGCACACTTTTAGTCTCATCATTTGACGGTTACATCACTTTTATTACTTTTGATGACGGTGAAATAGGTCTTCCCTATAAGGGTCCAATTTACAAATTCGAACAACAATCGCATATAATTTCTAATGACGCAGAGAAACAAGAAGTAAATATCGCATCACCTAATGAGCTCAAAACTCCAGAATCAGCAAAAATTACTTCTTATTTTATGAAATTAATTAAACATGATAAACAAGAAAAAGAAGCTCAAATAAGCAACAAACGGAAAGCGGACAATATTTTGTGTGTTGATCATAGTACACCGAAAAAAATGCTTTCAACACAGTCTGAACATTCCGAAAGTATCTCAACAACAGACACATCGACACTTGTTTTTCCTGTAATAACCTGCAAAAAAAGTGACTTAAACGGCAAGATCTTTATAAATTATGAAGGAAAATCTACTGACAGGAATGTTAACGAGTCGATGGACACACAAAAAGTTGAACACGAAATAGCTAATGGGACAAATGAAAGCCGACCAACTCCTCCTCCTGTGAATGTAAAAAAGCCACGAAGAGTGGAATTTACTACATTAACTGCTCGAAAATGATTTGCTCAAATAATTAGTTGGTTATAAATTTAATTTCTTCAGCAAAAGAATGATTCAACGAAACATGAATAGAATTATGTACAAAAACAAATGATTTGTACACTTCTGTGAAATAGATCCATCAACAAGAAATGTATGCTAATAACATTTTTACAAACAACTTAACAGTTACATGAAATTGAGGAAACATATGCTACATCAGAAAATAAACGTCTTGTCAGAAATCAAAGCACCATTTCATTACGATAAAAAATGTAGCAATTACTTCAAGCGTTGGGTTACATTTGCTAAAGCAACGGCGAGCGCTTGCAATGCACTGAATGGATGTTGAAAGTCTAACGTGTATGCATTGTCATCAATTCTTCCAAATTGCATAACCTGCAAACTTTTAATCATCAACTGCCTTTAACAATGAAGCGAATTTACCTGTTTTCCTTGGTATTCGATTTGAAAATTCTTCGCAGATTCTTGTGTTACTCGGCCACCAAAGTCTAACTGATAAACTTGACTCACTTCATTCCATAGAGGGGGCTTGTTATGAAGAACGAATTCTTTGTAGTTCACCTGAGAAAAGTTAGAACTTGTCTTGTCTGGTTGTATCCGACTGCCTTTCCGCTTCACTTTAATTTTCTTTTTCATATTCTTTTTCTGAAAAGACTCTAAATTTTGGAAATCATTGGAATCGAGGTCTTCATCACTCGTATTATCATCTTCCGAACTGCAGTCCAGATAGTTTAATCTAAAAAAGAGTCGTCTTTAAGAAGAGTTTAAAATTAGCGTGAAAACTTACTTTTGCTTCATTACTTTTCGCAGCATCATTGGACTATAAAATAATCCTTTTCCCTGAGCTTTTCGACGTGTTTGTCCAAGTAAGGGCGATGCAGGAAGGCTTCGGTTTTTGCTTTCTGAATTTGTAGTAAAACTAGTTATGCTGTTACTTCCTGTGATCATATTCTGAGGCAGGCTTCCTCTATGTTTCAGACACGGACTCTCTTCCCCTTTATTGTATATATTTCGCATTTGTTGCCTTACTTTCTGTGGTTCTGTTGAAATAAGCCATTGATCACTTTTTTCATGGCTTAATTTTCTCTGGGAGCTCGAATTCGAAGAAGTTGAGTCGCTAGTTGCAATTGTATCAGTGGAATGTTGAGTACAACCATTTTTGCTTTCAAAAAATGAAAAACCTTTTCTTTCATTTTCTTCGGTGTTGATGCAAGAACAAGAGCTTACAATAGCTTCTTTATCTTCACTTTCCTCATCAAGAAGCATACAGTTTTTGGGTCTGTCTTTGCTGTTCCTGGCAGAATTTTGTGATTCCGTTTCCGTATTTTCCAAGCTCTGATTATGTATGGTGTTTCGAAGAGTGAGTCTCCTCTGTTGAGAATATTGGCTGCCTTCACTATTTGATCGAATATTAGTAAATTCATTATTGATATTAGTCACTTGAGTCACTGGATGGAAATGGTGAGTTATTGTCGTTGACTTATTTCTATACAAAAATGAAGGTGAATTTCCAAATTGTTGCTGGATGGTTGGAGTTTCATTTTCATCTGCATCATTGTCATCGATATATTTGATAACATCGCGCCCTGATGATTGATAATGTACTGGCTTTGTATCAATCATACAAGTATCTCCCGTTGTTGTGACGTTGCATTGATATACCGAAACACCCCAATTCGAAGAAATCGACGTTGATTGAGCCCCTAATCGAAGATGATTTCGTGGACCATTCATATACATTGAGGAAGTATCACAGCCACTATGATCATTATTCGAAATGTATGAAATGTTTGCTTTTCGTGGTGTATCAATTTTGGTCAATTTATGTCGCAGAGTTTTAGGTGGCGAAATGTTTGAGGGTGATCCCAATGGACTTGAATTTATTTGATTGAACACTTCATAGTTGTTGTGCAAATATTCGTACTTATTGAAAGCTATTGATTGTGTTGCCGGCGTCCTGCTCGAGCACGGAAATTCGCTCGAAAACTTTCTCGCCATTTCGTTGAATGCTTCCTCTGTGCTTGTATCACTTATTGACGGAATCTCTTTATTCTCTGCTGAATTGCAATTTTGTTCACTCTTTTCAGCTATCATCAAATTTAAAATTTCTGTTATCGATTGAAAGCTTGTTTGCGTCGATATTGAGTTCGAAGTCGCTTGTGGTTGAATTTGAAATTGAGAACTTGTATTCGATTCGGCAGCTGTCATTTCTACACTCACAGTTTGTGTCGTTCCATTAGAGTCACCATTGATTTGTAATGTGAGCAATTCTTCATTCGCAGAGGGAATAAAGTTTACATAGTCTCCATATGAGTTGTAGGCTTGTGAAGATGTGCCTCGTAAGTACAAAGAGGTCCGTCTTTCGGGCGATATTGTGCTGCTCTGATATCTTATGTTCTTCTTCGGAGTCATTGGAGCGATGGGAATATTAAAGTCAATATCAGTATTTGAGCCACTTCCTGACTCATCTTCTTCTTCCGATGAAATTTGATTACCGCTTTCCGTTTTACCAATCGATGATACTTCAAAAGTTGAACCATTTCCAGAATTTCCCAATTCTTTGATTAATAACGTCATTTGTCTCGGCTGTAAGTGCAGTAAACTCGTGCGATATGTGAGTGAACCCAATTGTGAGGGCAGCCAGTTAACTAACCCTAAAAATTTGAACTTAGTCCCCCAAATATTGGAGGTGACAAGTAATAACTTTTCATGTTCTGGCATTTCATCAGCGTAAGTATATATATTTTCTGGTCTTGTAAAGTTGCCGTTCGTTGTGTTTGTATTAAGCTCTTCTCTTCTATTTCTTTTGTGAAATCGATGTCTACGTTTGGTTTTCAGTTTCGGCGATGACAATCCAAAAGACTCTTCGAATTCGCTGTCCGATGTTTGAGGATTCGAGGAACTATTCCAATATGATGAAGAAGATGAAGTATCACTTTTAAATTTTCTACTTTCGTCTTTTGATGATACTGCTTGTGGATCGAAGATGACAAACTCTGGACGCAATTTGCTCGCCCTCTTGCCTTTCAACAGAGGGATGAGTCCTCCGAGATGTTCCAAGTATAATATGTAGGTGGTCGACGCATTAACTATATCATCATCATGACGTATGAGTGTGCATTGAAGACGAATATTACTTGCAGGAGGAAATGATACAAAGTTGCGGATATTGTTGAAATCTGGCAGATAGCAACGCAAAGTTTTTCCGAATAAGCTGGCCACGAAAGATTGTAGTCTGGGCGGCAGTGGAAGTTTTTCGATACTTTTTTCGCTCGGAATCGATTGGTAGATCATCAATCTGGAAAGCAATTGCAAAGATGCAACACGTTTTGTCACCCACGCGATGTGCAGAATCGGTCCTGTAGCTACAAACAGACGTTTATCATTATGGCCCCAAGTGAAGGCTGTTATGGGATACATGGTACACCCAATTTCTGATGTATAACGAAGAGTTCCAGTTTCTGTGTAAAACTGAATTTCGTTTATGTAAATCGGGGATTGAATAGAGAACGACTTCAACCTATGTCCAGCTACCGCCAAAATTTCAGCTTTATTTGACCATTCAATTTTGATTGACTGAAGTCCTGTTCTAATTATAACTGGAAACAAGTCGTCATAATTCTTCATCAAACACAAAATGCCATCTGTAAAAGCAACAGCCAAGATAAGTGTTTTACCATTTGCGTTCGTCGTTGATTCCTCCTCGTTATCTTCCATTTTAAATTTTTCACAAGACCAGTTCATTGCTGATATTGCGATGCTTTCTCTCAAAGTTACTTCAGCAACCAATGTCCCGCTTATGTCTATGACAATTATGTGACCGTTAGATGTGCCAAACATAACTTGCTGGTCATCTGGAGACCAACTGCAGCAAGTTGTTGAACAAGAATCTAAATTCAGGACTGAGGACCAGTATCTTTGACCAGCAACAGAACCTATAAGCACGAAGCCATCGATGTAACAAATAAGCATCATTCTCCCATCATGACTCCAAGAAAAATCGGTTACTTGTGTATTCCTATCATTGATCAATTCAATCGACCAGCGACCCTCAAATTTGATCCAAACGAAAACAATTCCGCTGCTGTCACATGAAGCTAGCTTTTGATAAGGCTCGTTCCACCTTGTAATGATCACATCTGACCTATGTCCTCTTAGATTGTAGTTTGTCCGCTGCGGTAAATCAGTCAAGCTTGTTTTACGGCATCGGCAAGTAGTGTAAGTAACACCCACTATGCTTCTACTGTTCCCAGTCGCAATCCAACCATCTTGATAGTAATTCGCTCTGTTCAACTTCCAGCCCTCGTCATCGTGAGTTTGAAGCAAACCATCAGGCACTTTGCCCATCCATGACAACGTCAGTATATTGCTGTCCGAATAAGAGCTTGGCTTTTCCGTTTTCTCAAAATGAAGATGCATTTTCTCCTACTCAAGTGTGTTTCACTTGCGAACGAACGATGATTAGCAACATTTTGGCTTCTTTCACCAAAAACGAATTCTCTCTTTAGAAAGGTGTCATTGCTATTTGAATTCTACTAAAAATTGCGAAAGTATAGCTCAACAAAAAACCTCTTCGTAATTAGAAAGAAAAGAAACCGCATCAATGAATGGAACCACCTAAAAATCGGAATTGCCATGGTTTCATATCGATCGGTTTTTGCTTTCGCACTACGCTTCTTGGGAACACGAAGCAGCTCAGAACTCAACACCTTTCTATTGATTTTGACTTGATTTAAATTCAATAAAAATAATTTATTATCAAAATATATGCCTTCAGCGTTTAACTGTTCAATTATTTTTCACTGCTTTTCATTTAAACATCGCGTTTCAATCTCTCGTTTGTATTCCCAGAATCAATCACGCAATCGAAACATAGGGCACTTGATTACAAGCGCTTCATTTTCACTTTTACATTTATTTCATTTCAAGCATTTATTTTATTATTTCTTCAATCAAATTTATTTTAAACACTTAAATCGGTTGAATATTTCGAATGACTTTGACCATTCTTCTCTATGATCTGAATGAAAAATATCAAAAGTTTTGCTTTATTCTCTTATCAAAACGAGTGGGTTACATCAAACATTACGTAAGCTAGCGACAAAATAAAGTCATTTTGCTTGAACTCGTCTGTTATTGCTAAGAACGGTCATAACTTTATTCTCCAAGAACATGAATCGATTAAATTTCTGCGAAGTTTAATATTTGTGAAAGCAAATCAAGTCGGTAACTCTCAAAATCACTGAACAAGTGCTTTAAATTATTTCCAACATCGACAAGCCGCAATTACTTTTACTTCTCGTCCTAATAAGTATTATTTCCTGAAACTAAATATTTGTGCAAGACGCACAGAACGCAGTGTCGTTCAAAAAAAAGCAATCGAAAAACTGTTCGATAAGCATCCAAGAAGCGTTTAGATTCATGCGCTTCATTTCCAGAGCAAAATGACATCTCTCTCTGTGCACAACTGAATCTAGTCCACAGATTTTGGAACGCAACAAAATTTCACATTTAGTTACCTTAATTGCGTTTAGTTTGTGGCGACACACTCGACGTCAATCCATTGTTTCATTACGAAATGTTTACGAAAACGGTGAGCGAAGCAAGTGTTACATTGATTTCAAATTTGATTTCTGTTTTGAATAAAAGCGAATCGCTCTTTTTAAAAAACACTTTTTGTCGAATTGCTGATTTTTCCTTCGCATCGAGTCAAAAAACGCTTGCAGCGAAGTCAGCTTTCGGGTAAACGACTGGTAAACATCCAACAAATTGATGTTTTAAGCGAATGTATCGCAACCGAGACGCAATTAAAATTGAAACTTTTGAATTATTACTTCATTGCTTACACATGTTGCTCGGAGTTCGCTTTAGATTTAAACAGTCTCAACTTAAATTTAACTTAAAGTTTAAAGCGAAGCAGTATCATTTGGTCTGAAGGAGAGTATCAAGTGGTCTCCGAAACGTTAGCACTTTTCTTAATGTTGAGCAAAATATTTTTGCCTGAAAGCGAAAAATGATAAAGTCAATTACTAAATTGATGTTTGTTTGAACCGAACTTGTTTTTGATTCGCTCACTTATTAACTGCTGTCAATTACAAACAAACATTTAGACACTTGGAAAATGTTAAAATTTTGAATATTTTGCACTTTTATTTCTGATTTTTCACACGAAAACTTACATTTCATCGAATCTAAACCTGTTTAATTTAATTTGAAACTTACTGTTGTTGAGAATAACAGTGAAAATAGAAAATAGCAATTGTGTTCGGATGAGAATTAAAAATATGAAAGTTCAATAAATCAAAATTTTTATTTCACGATCAGATCTTTTGGTTTTACTTAACACTGGGCATAATACTTTACACGGTAACAAGTGACGAGATGAGAAGTGAAACTGTTTTTGACAACATTGCAAAGCCAAAGAGTGCTGATTCAATCAATGCCACCAAAATTTCTCCTTTACCGAACAGTAAGTCCGTTAAGTGCACTTAAATCAGCGCAAAAATTGATCGCTTCGTTTGAATTTGAAATTATTTTTTTCTGTTTGTTTCCAGTCACGAATGAACACAATTTGGTCGAAGTCGACAACAGCAACAAGACTATTTCATTGTCGTCAACAAATAAGACAAAAGAAGATTCTTTGCAAAAAGGCAATAAAACGAACGATTTTGTTTTGAAATTTCAACTTAACAATAATTCGTTTTCAAATGAGACTAATTCGACAAACGCGATTATAGAAACGAGAACAGTTCATCAATCAAATAATAGTGGCTCAATGGTAAACGTTAGCAAATCAGAGAGTAAGACATTCTTTACGATTAACTCTTCAGTTAAATTTATATGGAGTAACATCATTTTTCTCTAATCTAAAGTTGTGGCCACAAAAATGTGCTTCTTTCCTACTCAATAATTTATCAAAGAACAAGATAGCATATTAGTGTGGCTACTGCTGTAAGAATATCGATTAATTTTCAAATCTTTTTTATTTTCGGCGCAGCAAAAGAAAAAGACAATCAGCTTAATTCTGAGAATTTAAATAATGTTCGAGCTCTGAAGGCACTTCATTCGAATCTGGACGATCTTCTAAATGTTGACCGACAGAGAAGAGCTTTGAGATATAAAAGAGATTCGAATTATGAGAACTTAATGGCATTAATGAATTTTCTCGAGGCTAATGGAGTTGATCTAAACGAAAGAAAAAAGCAAAATTCGGAAGTTAATGACTATATCGAGAAGTTAACCAGCACAGCAAACGAATATCCAATTCCTTTTACAGATGACACATTTCAAGAAGAAATAAATGAGCCTGAAACGTATTCAAAATTGTCAGACCAATCTGACTATTCAAATTCTAATCTCAAAGATTTACTCAATTTCTACGCTTCAAAATCTATAAATAATAGACCAGAAGCATATCCAAATTACTATATGGCGAAACCGGAACCAGATTATTATCCTCTTCATAGCTTCCGAAGATCAGGTTACTACGGAAGAATGCCCTACAGTCTTTTTGCTGGACAGCGAAGAAAGCGATATCGTAATTTTGCGGAAAAGAGCGCATTTGGAAGATGGGGAAACTTTGCTAAAAGAGAAAACCAGGCGTACGATGATAATGAAGATAGTGATGTGGGCAGAATTTATTCTTTGGCTTCTTTACTTGGAGATCAATATTACCCGCAAAGTTACTTACGAAGAAAACGATCGATAAATAAACCAAAAACTGTGTATTTATCTCCAATACAATTACAAGCATGAACCATGTTGACATAAACCTCAACAATTAGTATCTTTCCTGCTTCTGTGGAACTAGTTGAATGCTGAAAGCAAAATGTGACTCCAAAAATGTATCAATCAAAAAATGTTGTTAAAACAAAACCTTGTTCATATTTGATCAATAAATGTTCTTTTAAACACCTAAAATTTAACTTTATATCTGATCTAGAGCAATTTTTACATTAAATTTTTTCTTTTTCATTGGATTTCGCTGAATGAGTTAATAAATCTAAATCTGCTTCGTGTTGTTTTTTCCACAACTTGTAATACAATGAGTCCTTGTTTGACAATAATGTGAAATGGTTTCCTACTTCGGTTACACATCCATTTTGTAAAATGAAAATTGTGTCCGCGTCCACCACAGTAGATAAACGATGAGCGATGCAAATAGATGTTCGACCTTTGGTCGCTCTTGTTAGTGCCATTAAGATTTTCTGAAATAAAAAACAACAAATAAAGATTCATTTAATAAAGTAGGCAATCGCCAATTACATGCTCAGTAATTGAATCTAATGAAGAAGTTGCTTCGTCAAAAACTAGAATAGGACTATTTTTCACGATAGCTCTCGCAATGGCGACACGCTGCTTCTCTCCACCACTCAATTTCAAACCTCTTTCTCCTACTTGCGTTTCATACTTATATGGCCATTTAAGAATGGAATCATGAAGTTCAGCCATTTTAGAAGCCTCATAAACATCTTCAATTTTTCTGGAAAAATCTCCGTAATGTAAATTGAAAAGAATTGTATTATGAAATAGGACGGCATCCTGGGGTACAACTGCGATGGCTTTTCGTAAGCTTTCGATATCAACATCTCTGATGTTTTTTCCGGCAATAGAAATCGATCCTTCTTGAGGATCGAAAAAACGATAAAGCAATCTAACGATTGTTGACTTTCCTGAACCACTTTCACCGACTAATGCTATTTTTTTACCCGCAGGTACTTCAAAATTGAGTCCATTTAATATTTTTTGTCCGTCAACATAACCGAATGTCACATTTTCGAATTTAACAAAAGCATTTTCTGGCGTAGAAATAAGCATTGGTGCTTGAGGTTTATTCTTAAGGAAAAATAAAGTGGACTTTAATTATATAAGAAAGTAGATTTTTTACCTTGATTGCTGAATCAAGATTTAATAAATTGAACATAGTTTGCATATCGATAAGTGACTGCCTCACTTCTCGATACACTGAACCAAGAAAATTTAAAGGCAATGAAAGTTGAAATAGAAGTCCATTCACCATAACTAAATCACCGACAGTCATTGAACCTAAAAAAATTATTGTAGATAAGAAAAACTTAAATACATGCCTTCAATTATGTTTCTTGCTGCAAGTAACATAATAATTGACAAAGATGCACTGAATATGGCGTTTTGTCCAAAATTGAGTAGTGCCAAACTTGTAGTTGTTTTTAGAGAGGCCTCTTGATATTTTTTTAACACAGAATCATACTTTTCGGCCTCATATTTTTCATTGTTGAAATATTTCACAGTCTCATAATTAATAAGCGAATCAACAGCGTGAGATGCTGCTTCATTTTCTGCTTTATTCATTTGAACCCTAAATTTTGTGCGCCATTGAGTGACAGCAAAAGTAAAGGCAGCATAGCTACCAATACATCCAAGAGTGACAATAGCGAATTGCCCTCCACATTTATAATACTTGAAATAAAATATAACTGAAAATTAAAATTTGAAAAATTGTATAAAACTCACCAGAATAGAGCTTACAAGTGCAACCTCAAAAGCAGTCGGTACGATGTTAAAGACCAAAGCAGATAAAACAAATTGGACACCTCTGAAAAAGTAATAAGATCAATCGGTAAATAGAATTGAAAATAATACCTTGAGCCTCTATCAATAGCTTTTGACAATGCTCCTGTTTGTCTGGATAGATGAAATCCTAAATCCATATTATGAAGATGAACAAAAACATTTGTTGCCAAACGTCGTATTGAATCATGTGAAACTTTTGCAAAAACAGCATTACGCAACTCATTGAAAAATGATGCTCCTGCTCTTGCAATTCCATCTGAAATGAAATGCAGCGGAAAGGGAATCAGATTACAAAAGTAAAAAGTTCTACAATCTTACATCTTACAATTAGAAATTGCCTATGAGGTTATCAACTAATTTTTTATTAGGTTAAAATGAAAATTTAGAACTAAAACAGTCTAACAAGGGAAAGTTTGTGAATATTTGACGAAATGAAAATAATCTAAATCATCTACATATGTATATTTGTGAATCAGCATTTAAACAAGCAAACAGTTTACAATTTGAAAAATATCGCTCTCTCGCATCTATTCTTCAAATCTCGATTTATTTTCACATTGAAATGGGCCAAAATCTTAAACCCAAATAAGTAATTGTTTTTGTGGTAAACTGAAGCTTTATTTTTTTTCGCTTATTTTTGGTTAAGCTTCCTGTTTAAAAAAAATCGTTAATTTCTTGCAAAAATCAAACTTTAGTTTTTGAAAATTAGTAAAATTATTGAATATAAAACGAAATTTATAAAAGGAAAAGAAAAAACGAACCAGCTAACTTGCTTAGTTTTAATATTACCGATCTTTTCCGCAATGAATTTTTGTGTGATCTTAAAACCCATTCATGTACAGAGTGAACAGAAAGTTTCGACTGGGCGGAAGTATGCGTGAAATGACGTTACAATAGCAAGTGTTACATGATGTTATGCGCTGTTATGCTTTTTAAGCCTATCCCAATTGAAACTTTCTGTTCCCTCAATATGTGAAAGACCTATTTTTTATTTTCTTTTCACCAATTTTGATCCAGAAATTTTGTTGATATATTCTTTCTTTAATTGAACTCTCTGTGTTCAATAAATATCTTTTTACTGCTTTTTATTTCGCTGTTTTAATTTACAGTAAACGCCAAAATAATTCCCCACCCCAAATGCGCATATACATGATAGAGTGGGGATTTTTTTTGCGGTTTACTGTACTAAAAACATTTTTCACTTGAAAACGGCATGTTTGCGGAAAACGCCGTAATTTGGAATGTAATCACCGATTCGTTTATTTTATGTGTCGTTTTATCTAGCGAATGTTCTTGCACAATTATGTGAAAGATAACTTTTTGATTTGATTTGAGTCAAAAGTAATTCGACTTTATGTGGGTTGCGTTTTAATTCACACACTCTGTAGTTAGCGATGCATTTTAACATCGATGAAAATGATTAGCAACCACTTTTGCTTAAAACAACCCGATGAAAATGCTCGCAAAACCGTAAACAAAACCTAATGTATTTGAAATGTGCTCGAAAATTTAATCCTGAATTTGTTGCATATGAAAAGAATTAATTTTTTGAGTCCCATTTGAAAGCAGATTGCGTGCAAAGTTTGATTAAATTCTCGCTATTATTCGGGGAGCTTGATTAATTTGAAAAGTTAAACTGGCACTGGAAAATTGGTACTTATTTCATACTTTTTTGGCATTTAAAAAATCACCTATTTTCAATAGAAAAATCACCTATTTGACAATGAATTTCAAAAGTGAGATTTGACAATCCCTACATATAATATTTGTACAACTTTTCGGATAACTACTAAATGTAGTGATATAAAAAAGAAAATTGCAACCATCATCAATAATGAATTCAAATGCATTAAATAAGAAATTTTGCACAGGGCGATAATAATAACAATGAGAAAAACTTTAAATAGGTACTCTTTGTTTTGAAAATGTGATGAATGCGAATCATTAAAGGGACTTACAGCCGATTACCAAAGCGAAAGCCACAACCAAAACATTGCTTTTCGGATCGGTAAATGCTAATTTGTTCCCGGCATTTGTATTCAAAAAGTCTACAGCTGATTTCATCAAAAAAGGCACACAAACATTTGCAACCTCAAAAAAGAAAACATCAACAATAAAGTATTGAACAGGTATGCAAACCTTCGCAATAATTAGTAAACCTAATGATATTAAGACTCGTCTCTTGATATGAGGTCTATCTTTGGGCCAAACGTAACGAAACATTTTTTTCAGAATAGTCCATCCACCTACTTTCGATGCAAGTTTGACGTTGACAGGCAATGCATCGGAGTGACCTGGATGCCAAAGGCGTTTCAATTGCTTCACAATTTCGATGGGTCTGATGTTCTGTTAACGAGACAAACGAAGTAATTTCGAAGCGAAAGCTGAACGGCTGAACTAACAGAGGCCCGAAGAAACGGGAATCTAAATGGAAAGCGTGAATTATCACTTTTCGAAGAGTATTTTGAAAAAAGCGACCGCTGAAAAGGATAAAAAGCAATGATTGATTCGAAACTTTGAATAGAAGTATTTACCGAATGACCATATGAAGAGACGAGAAAAGGACGATTGTTTCTGATGCAATGGTAAAGTAAAATTCTTGTGGACATTTTTGAATGAGATGTGAACAATGCCCAAGTTTCAAATGTGTTTCGATGAAAGAGACTTGTACAAAGAGTCGTTCGCGAGTCGAGTGTCAAAACGGAGCGCAAACGGTGTCAAAACAATGAGTCGAATTGCAGACGAACGTTGAGAAAACGAGGCGAACGCAGCCGCAATTTGGACGCATGAATGCGAAGACAAAGCGAAACGTGAGTTAAAAATGACGAAAGTGAATTTTGATAAAAGTGCGATTATTTCCAAACAATGCAAAACTTTTGATTTCGGACACAATTTCAAACTTTTGCCTACAAATGATTTGATTAAAGAGCTGCAAACTGTTATTCGTGACAAGTAAGACTCGTTCGCTTTGCTTCCATACCGTTAGCGCCCGTTTGCAGCATTCTTTTCAAAATGAAATTGTCTTTTCTTATGGCTTCAATTTATACTAAAATGCACTTCATTTAAGGAACACTTACAGAAGCGATTTCGTGTTCAATGCTGATCGACTCATCCGACTGATCGTCGAGGAGGGACTCAATCAACTGCCGTACGAACCGCATCAAGTAATCACACCCACAGATGAAGTTTACTATGGATTGAAATTCATTAAAGGCAATTGCGGCGTAAGCATAGTCCGGAGCGGTGAAGCGATGGAACAAGGATTACGTGACTGTTGTCGATCAATTAGAATAGGAAAGATTTTAGTTCAAAGTGATGAGGATACACATGAAGCTCGTGTCTTATATGCCAAGTTTCCGGTCGATATCTCCGAAAGAAGAGTTTTGTTAATGTATCCGATTATGAGTACAGGAAATACAGTGGTCAAAGCTGTAAAAGTTCTTAAAGATCATGGCGTAAAAGAACACAACATTATTCTGTTGAACTTGTTCTGTACACCATCAGGTATTTGTCAACTCCACATTTGAATTAAATTTTTTAATTTGAAAATCTTGTTTCACAGCTGCGACATTGGTCACCAAAGCTTTTCCCTCAATGATCGTACTTACTTCAGAAGTTCACCCTGTAGCTCCCAATCATTTTGGACAGAAATACTTCGGTACAGATTAAATTTTAAACAGCTTATATTGTGGAATAATCATACACATGAATATTGTGCAATACATCTTTATTACAATAAATATTTCACGGATTTGGTTTGATTGAAAATCGAACCTTTTTTGCCGGTTTTTCATCCGATTCTGCTTCTCTTTTTTCACTTTTGCTTTTCTTCAAACCTTTAAGTTTTCGAACTTGTAATTCACTGTAATCCTGCCGTTGCATATGAACACGGCCAAAAGTAGTGCCAAGCGCTGATTTCTGTATATTCTTCACTTTGCGGGGTTTTAATTGTTTTGGTTGCTTCGATGCTGATTTCATCAATGAGTCGGAAGCTAATTTGTGTCTTCTTAGTGTTAGATCGAAAAAAGGTCCCATTTCTTGCAACTCAACTCGCGGTAATTTTGCCCCAGTTTTCTTTAGAAGTACTCTATAGCTTCTGAAATAAATCTTTCCTTCGGCAGCGACTATAGATATAACGTGTTCCAATCCTGTCAATCGAATTGCATTAGTTTTCGGACCCGAAAAGAAATCGATAAGTAAATTTTTGAGCCTTTGATATTCAAATTCAGTTTCAAATGGTTCGCCGCTGAATAGCAGAATAGGTTTGCATCCTTTCAAAATACTTGCTGCTTTGAAATCACGAAGTGCTTTATAGTTTGAAACGCCGAATTCAAACATGTCTAAAATGCGATTGTCAAACAGCCGACCTATGACGAGATTATTCGGGCGTTTTTTAGAATTTGAGCCAAACATGAATAAAGAGAAATCGCCCTTTTGTGCCACGTGTTCGATCGGATCTGCATTTTCAAAAGGTTTTGATTCGTTTTTTCTATAGACAAGAAAAGAGTGTTAAGTCAGAAGAATAAAGTTAGAATAATTTAACTCACTGATTTAACATAGACGAGAGCGGTTTCTTTAACAGCGCCTGAAAAAAAAGAACAATAGTTAGAAACTAAAAAGAGAAATGAGGAGAAACACGAACGATATCCTTCATGAAATCGACCATTGTTTGATTAACAGTAGAACCTTTCATAAACATGGCGCGTTTATCATCTTCGACCAATTGACCTCCTCTTTTCTCCAGTATTTTCTTTCCTTTTCGCGTTTTCGGCTTCCTGTGAAAAAGCGTGATTATTATTGACTTGAAGTGAAAATGAAACGCTTACTTTAAAGCAGGAATCGACTGCATTTTGCTTTTTTGCTTCTCTTTCACCGAAAACACGTGTTTCAAACTCAGCTTAAATTCTTTCGCGCGAAAAGCGCCAATTTTGAATTTCAAAACTCGACAGTTGGTGCAATGCTTTCGAAAATAGAGGTGCGTTTGGTATGGTAATGGTGATGTTACCACACTCACCCTTACCATTAGTGATAGTGGATGACAATAGTGATAAAGGCTAATGGAATTGGTTAAGAATAGCGTCGAAATTTATGGTAATTGTAAAAATCTTAGTGGGAATGGCAAAGAAAACCTGTTTTCCTTGCGCACCTCTAGTCGAAATTCTATTTCATCAAAGATTTCGCCTCTTTTTCTATTAAAACAAAAATCATTTGGCTTTTATTTTCGCATTATTTCATTTTTCAACAATAAATGCAAAATAGATCATTTAAGTAATATCAAAGAAAAAAAAGATCATTTTTTCAAACAAAAGTAACTTGAAAAGAAAATAAGCATTGAAAAAGTTTTAAGAAACATCAGTGAATCGAATTAAGAAACAATACTAATGCGAGGATAAATGTTTAGACTTTTTAAAAAACGGTTTTAACACTCTTTTGAAGAAAGCAAAACAAAGAATTGTCTTCGACACTTTATGAAAGACTAATTATAATTTACTTTATTAATGTATCGATTATGAATTCATTTCAATTGTTAAATAGGCAGAATTTTCACTCGCTTTCATTAAAATCGCGTTTGATTTTCTTATTTACATATTTATTTTCTTCTCCATCCAAAGATTCAAGAGATTCTGAAGTGCAAGCTTTTTTCTTTTCAATCGATTTACAATTATTGAGACCATCAGAATCTTTGGAAACAATTTTCTTATTTGGTGAATCTTTGTTTGAAGAGAAGTCAGATGATTCATATTCGTTATCGATTTCCATTTCCATTTTTTCAGACATGCCATTTTTTTGAGTTCTACTCAAATTTAGAATCAGTTTCTTTAAGTTTGATCTTTTATTTTCAATAAGTGAGTGAGGAAACCAATTATTGAGCCTACCACCTCTGATGTGAACCATAACATAATCAGAATCTTTCAAAAACTGTTCAACGTATTCCAAAACGAATAAACCACAGTCACTTGAATTATTCTGATAAGGCACTTCAGGAAAGAAGTCGGGCATTAAATTTCTATTAAAGATTTTTTCGCTGCCTTTTTTCATCCGCCATTCCATCGTTAAGAAATGACGGATAGGATCGCTGAGACGACTGGATTTAACATTACCCAAAGAATCCATAAAAACAATACAAGGCCTACGAATTTAAGAATATTTTAAAAGGCAAAAAATAAAAAACCACAACCTCATTCGAAGAGTATTTATCTCGTGTTCCCTTCCTACTTCTGGCACAAGATTAGGATAGCAAACGATTGCCAAAAACCAATGTTGACATTTATTCATTGGAATAAATAGGAATTCCTTATCAAATATATCCACTGATTTAGTCCAATTTTTTACCCTATTGTAGTAACGCTCTGAAGTTCTAAAGACAATAATTTCATTTAGCAAAATTGAAATCTAAATATCACATACGTTTTTGAGCTGTCGTCAGTTTTCTTCGAGGATTTTGATAATTTTCCATAGAAAAAAGTGCTAAAAACATAAGCTTTTGAAGCGACTAATTCATGTGTTAAATCTCGAAGAATATATCTAAAAAATAAATGTAGGTTAAATAATATGAAACTTAATACTAACTTTAAATAAAAATCCATTATATTGTCATTCAAATATTGTTCGTCATCAAGGCATTTAAGATCAGTTTTATAAATTGGAATGGCATCTTTTTCGCCCGGCGGATATATAAGAATGACGCTTTAAGATATAAAATTCGCTAGTTGTTTAATTTTTCGAATAAAGGTGTTTTACCTCGACAAGGAAGTTGCTGACTGATTGTCATCAATTTCAATGACATTATTTGATTTGAATTCCTTTAACCTATTCAAAATACGATTTCGATTGTGTGTCCCAGCTTCTAAGGTTACAAATTTATCCAATGATGCCTGTTTCAAATCATTCTTCTGCTCTTTCGGTGTAATTTTTATTGTCTTTATTTGCTTTTTTAGTATATCTAAAGCTTCTGCCGCAGAAATTTCTTTATAAAACAAGTTATTTTCTTTAACACCTTCGCTGAGTTTTATTTTAATATACTCGACTTCAGAATCAGAGAGAGGTTCGAATTGTGAAATGATGTATCTAGAATTACTTTCTAAATAATGATTAATGATTAATGATTTTAAAGCTATTTTTATGTTTCAAACCTTCTTTATCTGGAGTATAGTAACTTTCTTCATTATTTATTAATTCTAGCGCTTTTTTGACTTTTTCAGTCGCTGATTGAATTGTTCGTAGAAATAAAAAATTACCATGTTTGCCAAGTTCGAAGCATCCGAGAGCTTCACTTATCTCTCCAAATGGAATAGAAATATGATATTTAAACTTTGGATCATGCATCGTTTCCTTCTTAAGGGGTGGGACCGATAAAAACTTTATTCCATCATTACCGATAGTGATGCCCTTTACAAAACAACAATAAGTCCCAAAATGTATTTGACGAACTTTAAATATTTTGGTTTCACAGTTTAAAATTGTTTCGGGTTCGCTACTAGTCTCTTCTTTAAGTTGTTCAGTTATCTCTTGATAACTATATTGCACAGTATTTTCAGCGACACATTTTATCGGTTCATCTTTGGCGAGAGACGGGGGCAAGATTTCAGGAGAAGCATCTTCAACTATTATTTGTCCATCGTCTTTCTTCACATCTCTCACAATATCATCTTCATCAACTTGTACTACAATTCTTTTATCACTATTTTCACATTCTTCTTTCAAATTGATTTTCTCACTCACATCTTTGTCATTCAGCTCTTCATTGTCTGATATAGTGATACAATCAGGCTTTTTAATTCGAGGCTGCGGAGTTCGCCCGTAAAAAGAACTCGGCGTGATGGAAGGAGTTCTATTCAAATTTGAATCGATGCGTGAATCGAAATTTCGTGAGCAATTTCGACACTTTTTTAGCTCGAAGGGACTTTCTTTGTTACAAATGTAACACTTTTTCGCTGTAAAAGGCGAGCCTTCGTGAATTTTAGAGTTGTGTTTTGGTGTTTGCGGCGAATTATGCTTTGGAGAGCGATTTTCTTGAAACATCGGCAGGTACACATCCGTGGTCTTTCGTTCGTTTTTAGTTTTGAAAAACTTGAATTTCGACATCGTTCCGAAAGTCCAGTCCCAAAAAGCATCAATTAAGTAGCCTCTGAAACCAGTGTTTGCAATCCGTTCGCTCTGCTCGCCTTCACTGCTGACCGATGCGCTCTCTTCTCTTTCGGAAATGCGAGTATTCATCAATGGACGCGCTGCTCATAAAAGCGATTAATGCGAGCACAGATCGAAGCAAACATACGTTTGAATGCAAACGATTAGATGCGAAAAAAAGAATGCATTTCGAACGAAAATCGGTGGCATTCGATTGAAGAGACGCTTTTTTCTCACTTTTTCTCACCAATCGCTGTTTGAAGGGAGCGAGGCAACAATGCGATTTGTTTCGTGCGCTGTGTGCGCAAAAATGGTTTGCGTTTTCGTTGCCTTTTGCTAAATACTTCCGCATTCAAAACTTTACTCTCTCGTTTCACCGTTTCTTTGCGATTTACTTCTGTATATTCGAGTTCAAGTTTGACTCTCTTAAGCCTCGTTATAAAAAGTTTACTTTTCAGACACGATCCGGATGCAATCACTTATCTTTTAAGATGTAAGAAAGTATAAGTTGTTCAGAAAGTAAGAAATCACTTTTTTGAACATAAATATTTCGTAAAATAATTAAAGTACATAAATGATTTTGATATCAAACTAATCATCGTTTACTGATAAAAAAAACTTTTACATTGAATATTTTAACGAAAATGTTTGCATTTTAAAGATATTTAATGAAAATAAGAGGTCACTCTCGACCTCCATAGAGTTATGCCGGGAGTTTAAGCGAAGTTAATTGTTAATTTTTTTTACTTTGAATGAAATGATTTTATTATTAAATAAATAAACGCACGTGATTTTATCGCAACAATTTAAAATTTCTTAACCAAAATAATATAAAATAACATCTTTATTTACTTTAAGGCATTACTGCCCGTATTTTATAATTAGAACAATTTATTTAATTTATATGTCATCACATCAGCTCATTTGAACGATTTCACCAATTTCGATTCTCGTTTCATCAGAACCAAATTCCCATGCAAAAAACTTTTGCACATACCAAAAGGGTAAAAAGCAATTTTCTTGAATGAAGTGAACAAAATTTTGAAAACTTTTCAATTCGAATTTTATGATTATGTGAGAGATAAGAAGCCAAACAATAAGAGAAACAAAAAATTTAATTGCCATCGTTTAACCATTTTGGATCGAAAAATGATGATTACTAGAATTTATTCCTGAGATGACAAATTTTCTACAACACAATCGACGCGAGAGACAAAAATTAGCATTTTATTCAAAAAATAATTAAATATGGAATCCTAACATTTACATCAAACGCCCAATGATGCCAGATACGCATAAAGAAAACTCAATACTCAACTTTTAATTGAAAATTTAAACTAAAATTCATTTCATGCAAAGAATCGAAACATAAATGTAAAAAAGGCACAAGAGTTTTTCGGCTATTCAACATTCAGAATATGTGAGGCAGAATCATCAGGAAGAGTACACAACTGTCTGAGACAAATATGAAAACACAACGAAATCACTTTCAACGAACGAAAATCAATTGCTTGTGATTGCGAGCAATGAACACGAGAATCTAACAAACTCGATGAAACAAAAACTTTTCTCGTTTCAAAATTGGCTCCTTTGAAGTTCCCCAAAGTGCGTGAAGAGATGCAACGAATAGCGAGCGATCGCAAAGAAGGATGAAAAGAGTGGACGCACCGCAAGTCTGGTAAACAAGCTCGCTGTGCGATGGAATCAGGAGAGAAATGCACTGAAAGCGAGAAAACAATTCGAAAGCATAGCGATCGAAAGACAAGCAACGATTCGAAACATAAAAACGATTCGCGGAACACTGAAATGAAGAAAAGCACAGAGAAGCGAATCAAAGGTATGTCGATGCGTTGAGTTCGATATGAATCCAACACTTGAAATGTCTGCATTTCGCAATTTTTTTTCGCAAATTTCGCACTTTCGTTTACTTTCGTTCAAAGCATGTTTTTAAGTTTGGTTTTTCGTTTCTTTTCATTTCGTTATTGAAAACAGCAATTTATGTTTCGAAAGCGGTCAATTCACAAACCAGTTTACGTTCACTTCAGAAACAAATCCAGAGCAAAAACTCTCAGCAGCAAAGACGAGAGCGTGAAAATGCCTGTCAAAGTCACTCATTTTTCACAGATGTGGCTGATGTCCAGCAAATGGAAGAAGGGTTGCTGCAACTGCTCGACGACTTTCATTCCGGAAAGCTACAAGCATTCGGTACTCCTCAATGCAGTTAAGTAATCTGAACTCGTTGCTTGATGTCTTCGCATTACTTGCTGCCTCTAAATTGAATTCAGTAAACTTCTCTAAACGTACTTTTCCATCATTGCTGTTCTGTCGTCTTGAAGGTAAAGATATCACATTTGAGAAAATGGACAGTGTGAGGGAACAACAAGAAAAACTTGCGAGGTTACATTTTGATTTGAACGCCCAACAAGAAATCTATGGGTTAGTTTCTATCGTTATAAATATGTGCCCAATTACTGCTTTTTCAGACATGACAGCGAAGATAAGCGAAGAGTAGCAAAAGAAAATATGCAAAGGTTAACAGAAAATGTAAGTCACCAGCACGTATTGCAATTTTTAATTTTTTTTTTCTCAATAGCTCCAACAACTAAGCTTTTCAATGTATGATTTGATTAACTGTTTCACACTTTTTGTATTTCAACGCTTTCTTAACTATCTTTCATACAGCGAACAACTTCAATCTCGAAAGCCAGGACCAAATTTCACAGATGTTTGAAGATTTTTTAATCACTTTACAAAGTGTTTTTCGAATGTAAATTTCAATTATTAAAATTTGATCGAAGTAAAAATGTTAACATTTTGAATATTTACTTTGTTTGATATTTGGTCTCTCTTTAGTCACTGAGAAAACTTCAAAAATTCGATTTCTGAATTCCGAGACGATTTGTTGCGGGCTAAAATAACTCTTCATGAATCTATTCATCGCATTAAAACTTTACCTTCGAAATTCTGGTTCATCGTCACAACCCATCTCCTGAAAGACCGCCTCAGTCAACACTAAAGGAGTCACAATTATCGAGTATTATCAAACAAATTATTTACCTTGTGTTAACATATCCAGATATCCCTTCTTCTGCAGCTCTTCTATTACAATCGCTTTTAACTCTTGCGATGTTCGCTCTTCACTTTCGGGATTTTCGAAAACCTAATAATAGTCGGATGAATTTATGAATTTTAACGTTGATGAAAAAAACATACGCGATAACTTGTCATCTTTCACTCTTCTAAATAGTATTTTATTTTTCGATTTCAATATACAAAATGTCGGCTCGATTAAACAAAAAAGAATATTCGAAATTACTGTCTACAAGTTAAGCGTCGAAAGCGTCGTTGCAAGAGTTAGAGGTCGACTGGGCCCCTGCACGCACCGGCCGCTGGCGCCATGAATATTCGTCCGCCCTCGAAACTGCACATCTGTTGAATAAATAAACTTTTTATTCAATTGTCTTTGATGAAGCGATACGTTTTTGTTTCATTTGTTGCGAAGCAGTTAAGTTTCATCACTTTGATTCAAGTCCGCACATCGATAAAAATTGTTTTAAAAGTGAAAAAAAACTAAATCCAAAGTTGTTTTTCCTAATTTCGAAAACTGAAAAACTGTGAAACATAAAACAAACATTTTTAATGATTGAGATAAGATAATGTAAACTAGAGGTGAAAAAGTGATGAAAATGGAAATCCCAAACCCTTAAGTTAATGGGGTGTCCTCTCCCAGCCCGTCCCACAAATCCCATATCTCGTAAAACTCATTTCCTTGCTTCACCGCCCCAAGAGTTTACTCTGTTATCCATTGAACACTAAAGCTACGAACTAACACATAACTAGAGGTGTGCAAGCCATTAACACGAATTTCATATCAATTCCAATACCATTATTACGTGATTACCATTTAAACATATTTACTTAATCTAAAGACTACCACTTGTGGTGATAGCAAAAAATATTTTATTACCGTTTCCGTAACATCCCTCTAATATTAACACTCAAGCAAATGCGAAAATTGTTTATTTATAAAGTTTCGGGAAACTTTTGCTTCAAGATATCTAAATGTGAGCACACAAACAAAAGTCATCGAGTTTCTCTGGACTCTGAACCCTTCTCATATCGGTATTTATCAGAAAATGTCAACTTAAGAGTATTTACGGGTCAACGGGTTTTATGGATAATTTTGTAAGCGATTATTAAATAATGATAACAAATGATAGGAAAGGTTAAAGGTCAGACCGCGCATTTTGCTTTACTTTTATCACCTTCAACAAAATGTTCGCTGAAGTTTGATTTTATACGAAATGTTATCGACTCTCAAAATTCTTTTGAATTTCACTGAATTTGAGATCGCTCAACTTCTTGAATTTTGGTACTCGAGGAAACCTGGAAGGAGGAAACTCTCTTTACCTGAAAGACAGGTGGATCATCGTATATCGGCTCTTCTGATTCTAAATGTCTGTTCTGATGTGCGAATTGAAGATTCTCGATTTCAATTCTTTTTGCATCAAATATCGCCTGACTCGATGCTAGAATATCTATTGCCCCAAAAGAAAGAACTTCAACAGCATTAGCTTTAGAATCGACAACGATGCCATTAGCTGCTTCGATATTAACGCCTTCAGTGCGAGATTCAAGTCTGGAGAAAAATTATGAAGAAAAAATTAAGAGCAAAAAATTTACTTTAGGTTTTGTAGAAAGTCTCCTTGAATACTGTCAGCTGCAAATGACTTTGGAATATCAAATCCTCCCATTCCCAAAGATCCAAAATTACTGATGGACGCAGTGTGGATTTCATCTCGTGCAATTTTAAACACCTCTTTGGTCGATTCTTCCACTCGCAAACTTTTCGCTTGAATTTCAATTTTGTCGCTTCCTATCGATAAAACAAAACCCAACTAATTGATTTAATGACAAACTCAATTGAATCTAATTTTTACTTACGAATGACCATTTTCGCTCTATTAAAATCATCATTATCACGGTCCAAAACTAGAAAATCCTCGCTTTCGACAGCAAACGCTTGACCAATGTTAGAAGCTTCGATCATCTCAGTTCGTAACCAGCCCATGAATCGTGTTTCACCCTTTATGCTCATTCCTCGGTTGTTCAGATATAAACTTTCAAATCCGACTCCGTTCTAAAAAAATTTGTAATTCGTGAAATGTTTTAGAAAGTTTTCTCACATTTTGCAATTGCAGCACTTTTATTAGCCAAAGATTAATTCCTAAATTAAACATGGCGATGACAGTAACTGCTGTGAGAAGAAGAAAGAACCATCTTGTTTTGCAAATATCGATAGTCATCGCATTTTCGCCATTCGGTAGTTTAAATGGGATTGAATTTTGATTGCTTGCAGAGGATAGATGAATGCCATTTGTAAGCGGGTAATCAAATGCAGATTGCACTTTCGACATTTCACTTCTTCATTTGTTAAACTGAGTTCGTCTGCTAAACTGAGTATTCTGAGCAAGCATTTGAGAAAAGATCGATAAAGTGAGGAGCAAATGCAGAGAGAACGGAAAGAGGCGCAATTCGTAAAACAATGAAGAAAGCCAATGTACACTTATGTCCACAAAAATTTTTCACAAAAAATTTTTATTTATGAAGTTTCGGGAGATTTTTCATTTCAAATATATAAATATGAGCACACGAACAAAGGCGCTTTACGTTTCTCTGGACCAAGAACCCTTCTTCTATCGTTATTTTATCCGAAATTATTAACTTAAAGGTAGTTACGGGTCGGGTTTATGGGAAAAACAGGTTAAGGCATTGATCCCAAACCCGCCCGTTTCCCGTAAGGTAAACCCGACGATTTCTCTTGTATCCCGTTTCCACCTTTATTTCACCCAATTTATATGGTCGAAACGAATGTACTTTTTGAATTTTTAAATGATTTATAAATGATGCAAAGCGTGAAAGTGTTTTTTGCAACAAGTAAAATAATGTTTTTACCAAAGCGCGCGATGAAAGTATTTTTGGCAAAGAGTGAAACACTTTCGTCAAAATGTGAAATGTAAATTTAAAAGGCTGCCTTATTTTTAGCTCGCCGTAATTCATGTTAAACTCAAAAACAATTTTTTCAGGGCTTGTAAGCAGCATTATCAGACATTTATCATAAGATAGCAGTTGAATATTACTTTAAAACAAACTTTATAGCAATCTAAAAAAATTTTTTAAAATTAAAAAACAATTTTTTGATATAAATTCAATGTTAAATTTTGCACGCGAATAACTTGCTTCACGTGCAAAATTCACACTATGATTGGGTAATTCTTAATACTCACATGAAGTTTTACCTACATACCAAGTTTCATTGAAGTTTGGATGAGGCCAAAAAAGTTTCTTGTAAGAAAATTCAGTTTGTTGCCAATTTGTGTGATAAAATGTATCATAAGTACACGATAGCAAATTTATTTCATTTCAACAACTTTATAGATGAAACACTGAGACAAATACTCTGTTTTAAGATTAAATTTAAAACATGAAAAGCAAAACACTCGTTAAATTCACAGTCTTAGACACTATCTTTTGCTTTTTGATTCATGAAAGAACGTGATAAACGTAATACAAACTCAATACTCGTTTTGTTGTTGCCAGACATCTTTTAATCGCTGGTCGCTTTTCGACTCTGTTTTTTCTGCTTTTTTCTTACAATTATGAAAAATCGGTAAAACAATTCTTTTCAAAGCTATTTTTTGAACTTCTTTCAGCAAAATCATGATGAACAACAAAATGAATTTTCGACAAATTTCAACAATTTGTTGCCTTAGTTCCGGAAATTTCGCGCTCGGCGCATTGTTCTCCATCTTTGCTCCGTTTTATCCGAAAATGGTAAGTTTTGAATTTTAAAATTGCCTTAAGTTACTTAGTTTAATTTACCGCTGCGATTCACTTTGTAAAAGGCAGAAATGAAAGGTTTAACACCAACGCAATATGGATTCGTATTCGGCATATACGAATTTGGAATTTTCATTTTGTGTCCAGTTTATGCTAAAATGGTAAAAGAAACAATGTCTTCGAAAATTAATGTCTAACCTGAAAGATACCTCACGTGTCTCCAAAATTTCTTATTTGCATGGGCTTATTTGTCGCTGGCTACTGCTTTTCACTTTTTGGGTAAATTTGTTATTCGTATTTTGAAGAATAGCTTTCATTTTTTAAATTTAGCATCTTAATGTGGTCATCACCAGGATTTAATTTTCTAACATTGTCGATTGTTTTGCGGATAGCGGCGTCGACGGGTGCCGCAGCTTTTCTCACAGGAAACTATTCCTCTATCGCAATTTATTTTCCTGATCACGTTTCACAAGTTTTTGTAAACTAAATATTTATGCGACAGAATAAGCTATACAAAACTCTTTCGCAGGCGATTACTGAAACTTGTCTCGGATTAGGAATGATTTTAGGTCCAGCAATCGGAGGCTTACTTTACGAGGTGTTATGAAAACGAAAATTACCAGAATTACACATATTATTTGCTAGATAAGCATTTTTTGTGTTCCGTTTATCGTCATGGGCTCGCTTACGATGCTTCCGATTATTTTTTCGATACCGATCATTCCTGAGATAAGTTTGGTGATTTTTGCCATTCCTTTTATACAAACCCGTCGATTTTATAGGCGAAGAAAATCACGAAATCAGCGCAAATCGCGGAATTCTCAGCATTTTGTCGAGACCACAAGTGTTTTTAAATGTTTCTGTTAGTTTTATGAGCTTTCTTATTTTGGGTTTTAATGATACAACATTGGAGCCCCATTTGAGGGATGTAAGTTGAATCGCTACCATGAATTTGAAGTCTTATCTAGTTACGATTGAAAATAGTTTACATCACTTTCATCGGTCCAAACAGGGGCAGTTTTTCTTGTTTCCGGAGTTTCGTATGCAATCGGTAATCAAATTTGGGGGCATTTCGCCGAAGACGCTGCAATGTGTTCAAAAATTATCGTAACTGGCATCTTTTTCACTATGATTGGATTAATTTTTTGCGGTCCAATGTTTCCTCTGCCTTTAAAACCGTATGGATTCACAAATTGCAAACTTAAAAGCTATGAAATTTACTTTAATAAAAAAGGAACACGTTTCTAGTGGTTGTGTCTCAAGCTGTGCTTGAATTTGGATGCGCAGCTCAAGTGGTTGCAAGTTTTAAATCAGGAATTTTACAAGCTGAGTAAGATAAGAATTTATTTTGAAAAAAAAATAAAATAAAATTTCAATTAGAAAAATATTTCACACATGTGATATTCAAACATGTTCGATAATTACAAGTTTATTTGCTTCTGCATTTTCACTTGGGTATGAAAATCTATTGAACTATATGCATTTTAAAAATTAAGAAACTGTTAAAGGTTGACAATAGGTCCTGTGATTGGTGGTGTGTTGGTCGGCAATTATGGATATCAGAGGGCAATAATACCTTTGATTTTGATTCATTTATCGATGGTTTGTTTCTCTAGTTTAAAATTAATACAATAATTTTTTTTTCTAGATCTTATTATTTTTCAAATTTTATGAGAAATTCGATATCAATGAGAACTCTGAAAAAAGACAAGATAAAAATTCAATTTGCAACTCCACGAGCCAAGTTTAAATTTTTGAAATGAATCGGCTTATTCCTACTGTTGTTATTCGTTCTCTTTATATGTTTTATTATTATTACTTTCAATCACAATTCGAATGTAAATTCTATTTTTGATTTCTTTATAGGAAGTAAACTTTGATTAAAAGTTTTTCAGAGATTTCTTACAATTAAAGCCAATTAAAAGTAATTCCATAATTATGAGAATTTGAGTCACACAATTTTTTAAGTTGAACATTTTTTGTTGATATTGTCGCGCAACGCAATTGTTTTGAATCGCGCGCGCTTTGACTGCGTCCACAGATGGCGCTGTTGGCCGCATTGCACCTTCCGGTGCAATCAGAAGGGCGGAGCTGCGCATGCGCGGCTCCGATTTCCTTCTTCGTGGAAGGAAACGAGCCGCGACTTCACTTCGTTGGTAGCGCTCGTCGAGCGCGGATCGCTCGGCGTCTCTCTGCGCGCCCGACGGCTAAGCTTATGCTGGGCCTCGGGTTAGCGCTTGGAGGCGTAGGCGGCAGCCTCGACGGGCGCGTGGCAGGTTTTGTTCGCGGCGGGTTCAGGTAGTATCCCGACGGCTAGGCCTGATGGCCGGGCCTCGAGCTCTTCTGCCTGAACCCGCAACTGGAAAAGGGCGCGGCGCACCGTTCGCGTTTGACCGACGGCTAGGCCTGATGGCCGGGCCTCGGTCGGACGTAGAGCGGT
>NCKU01000744.1:0-34122 GCA_003675995.1 Dinothrombium tinctorium | reverse complement strand
TTGCCCTCTTCTATTCCGGACACGTATTCGCGGTTTATATTAAGCAATAAATATGATATTTGTGTGCGCACTGTGTCCGTCGAATTCACAATTCGTTCGTAATAAATTCTTATTTTATTCCAAAATTGTTCCATGATTAATCACACGCCTCATTCGCTGAATTTGACACTCGGACACATTGTGCTCAGCTACAATCAGTGGATACTGCGGGTCGAATTAAAGCCGCGTGCAGTGAAACTTGATTATAAACGCGAAAATCAAAAAGAAATGAGCGAGGAGCATTGATCAGATCGCGCAACGACAGCTTCCACTGGCTGTGGTCATTTACTATGTTATCGTCGCTAGTAAAGAGTTGAATTTTTAATGGCTACCGAACATACTGATATGGCCGCAAATGTGCACCGTGAAACAAAGAAAATACGAAAAAACAAACTGAGAATAAAATTGTGCTACAGCGTGCTGCGAGTAGTGAACGTCGCATTGCTGAGGTTTACAATCGTTTTCCACATTTATTACGAGCAAAATTATTTTAAACGGATGAAAGCCAAAAGGCGAAATAAATGTAATCAGTTTCCATTTATTCATTTATCTCTTCTCGCCGCTCTTTATTTAATGCAAACCTTCGCTAAATAAACGAAATGGATGGTTCACGCGGAAACCTCATCAATTTTCACCGTTTCAGTCGCCGAATTCTGCAACGCTGCAAACACTGACCGAAAATATGATAGCCACAATATCGTATTATAATCGCATTTGCAAAGATTTTGTAAAAATTTGTTTAAATGGTTTGCGGTATTTAAAATTTTTCTTTACGATTCTATTTTCTTTTATTGCTTTGCTTCAAGCGAAATAAATACAATACAATGCATAGCTAAACTTTATTACACGCATTCATAATGTCAAAAGCGCCTTTAATATTTAGAACGAGCATTTAAATTTCACATCTCGACTGGATTAGCTTTTTCACATTCGAAACTCTACTTATGTAAACTTCAAGCAAATCAACAAGTTACGATCTCATTTAATCGCTACCGTTTTAGGTCGCAGCGCGAAATTTAGTATCCAATTTGAAAAAAAGTACAAAGAGAAAAGCTTAAAAAGCTTGAAGATAGCAGCAGACGAAGAGTGGAATTCGCGTACGAATTTGTTGGATTTGTGCGTCACGCTTTATTGAAAAATGTTGCTCATTTTTTGCGCAAATATTAAGTTTCCTTTTTCGGCGATTATTCAAATAATAAGACGAAAAGGAGAACGCGAAGAATGCGTTTTTTCAATGAAAAATTTTTGACAAAAAGATGCTTTTGAAGAGAGCAAAAAATGTCGAGAATATTCACAAAGTATCAGTTCTTTTTGAAACGCGATTACTTTAGCCTGCGAAATGTTCACGCTCAAACGGACTGACGGCGAATTGATGGATGCTGCAGCGACGTTTTGAAACGCTCATTGTTTTCAAACATCGCGATTAATTAAGGCAGAGAAGAGAAGTAAAAGTGCGACGCAAAAAGTAAAATGTTGAGAAAAAAAGTTTTTCGTCGTTCATTTAGCAAAATAAGCGCCGCTCGAAAGTGATAAGAAATTCGTTTCGCCGCGTTTAATAATTAATAGTTTCATTTTGTATTTGTAGAGAGCGAAAGAGACGCTTTCGTTGAGTGCAACAGAACGAAGAGGTTAGCGTATTAAAAAGAAAGAGAAAAAATGCAAAAGCGCATATAAAGTTATTAAGCGAAATGCAAATTTTGCGCTTTATATTAAAGCTAAGCAAACTTAAAAATAACGGCAATTTAGCTGAAAGTTTGTGAAAAGCAAACACAAGTTTCAGTATTTGCTATTCGCTCGTCTCGCGAAAATTGTAGATCAAATTAAAATTGATTGCACGCGAAACGAGTTAAGTGAACAGTAAATTGAATTTAAAATTTTGTAACGACTCAATTCGTTTGCCTCGCGAACGCTGAATTCAGTTGGAGCGTAAAGAAGCAAAAGGCAATCGTTGCTTCAATTATCGTTAAAACATTGCTTTTCACTCGTTTTTTCTCAATTATCCAATTTTCAATTTCATGTTTTATCGCTCAAATGAGCATCCAACTGCACTCGATGCTCTCTGTTTGCGAACACAAGCGCCAGAATCGAAGCGATCGAGTGCGGAGCGAGAGTGCGAATGAGAACAGCTCGAGTCCTCTATTTCCAACGATCAATTGTATCGTTGCGATCGCAATACGCGATATGTCGGTTTATGCCTCGTCGTTCGCACCGCTCGAAACGTATCCGCTTTATCGCTTCCGAACAGCACTCGAATTAGAGACGTGAGCATGAAACCAAATTCAAGTGCTCGACTCTTTTCGCTTTCTCTTTGCACACAAACAAACACCCACACACGCACAACACGCCGATCTGAGGAACATCAAACGCGCCGTGGTTTGGAAACAAAGGTGAGACGTAAGCAACCAACAATAATTTGTTAATGTGGCAGAAAAGCATTTGAAGTGCTCACTTCTTTCACATTCATTACGCGCTGTCTCCGCTCCTAAAAACTCAGATACCACGTAAATTCGGTCGGATTTGCGGTTTCCATCGAGCGAAATGATTAATTCGCGCAGTGGATATAATTGCGTATTGACGCGTGCAGCGGCAGCGAAATGCGTGCCGCAAACGAATCGAAGCCGAGTGAGTCAAGAAAGCAGAATTGATTTCTTCGTTCGTGTCAATCGTCGAAAGAAAGCGCACCAATAATTAATTCTGGAAATATTTTCTGGCCGATTTATCTTTGGCGTTCTGAAAATATGACGGATCAAGCGAATAACAAAAGCGAACACTCGTGTGTATTTGCGGTTCCATTGATTCGCAGTTTTATTCGCCCACTTGCGACACTTTTTCTTTCTCAATTTTTCATTCGCATGTTCGGGTATTTTAAAGCAGCTCGACTCTAGCAGCTAGCGAATTCGATCGTTTTCGCTCGAGCTTGTTAATGAAATTTGTAACAAATTTTTATGAATAGTAATAAAAAGCGAAATGGCACCATTCGATCGTGCGAGTGTTTCAAATACAATTTCTCTCGCTAAAATGAAACTAATCAATCAAATTTATGTGCCACATTTGACAGTGAAGAGTTCGCTTTTCGCTTCAAAACTATAATACATTTCTGTTCGAACTGAGCCAATATTTTTGCTTTTAACGCGAGAAGTATTGAAGCCATTCTCGGCTACTTTTTCGCGCTGCGAATTACATCGCCGCGTTGTAAAACAATAAAAGCGGCGCGATAACAAAATATTCCGTCGAATTTTTATATTCGTTTCATCGAACGTGACTTTATTTCACAGTCGAAATCGCAATTCACATTCCAAAATTTAATAACGCGGCGCTATTCAAAAAAATTGTGTTCTTCACTCGTGACAAACACTCACTTTTTCGCTGTTTATTCAATCAATTTCACCACTCTTAGCCTGCCTTTCGTTTACTTAAACCTAATGCACTATAAGCAGCGATATTGCAACAGTGTTTTTCTCCGTCACCACCAGTAAAACTCAATATTCGCTGTTCTAAATAAACACCACTTAGAGAATAACAAATCAAGTAGCTTTCTTAAGCGATTGGTGGTGAACAAAGCGAGAGATGCTGAAACATTAGAAACGGAAATTTCTATATCATGAAGATGAATTTTAAAAGCGCATATTAATTATTCTAAATTATATCTTAAAACGTTTACTAGCCAACTCATGTGCAAAAATTAATTTGCGCATTAAATAATTGAGAGATACGCATTTTAGTAAGTTACTCTTCACTACAAAACAATGTGGCATCTAAATTCTAGCCGCACATACTTAAGAGTTTAATCCCATACAATGTTTTACAACATTACAATGTTTGTACGAATTTTATTGCTTTCATTAACTTAGACTTTCGGTCCCATCCCTGATCTCTATTTACTTATAATGTTTTTGCACCTCTTCAGGACAAATGAACTCGATTGACACTAATTTTATTGAATAATTTTATGAAATCCCGCTGTCCCCTGTAATCGAATAAAAAATTGATTAAAAAATTATATTGAAGATAATAAAAGATTAATAAAAGTTTACGTCTAATTTAAATTTAGGTCCTTCGTAATTATTATGCTTTAAAATATGAAAAAAATCTGACAAGAGCAAAATTCATTGATTCATTTCCGATTTTAATTAAAGTTTATTTTGTGATTCTCATTATTGGGATGATGCCAATGTTTAACTATTTAAATTATTCTATTGAAAAGTATTTTTATCTAACAGTGCGATAAATTTTTTGATAATTTTGAATGAACATGGTTAACTATAAATGAAATTTCAGAAGAAAAGAATAATTCTTTCGCTTAACAATAACAATAAAAGAATATTTTCAAATTTAATGAAACCACTGAAATATCGCCTCTGAAATCATAGTTTTAGCATTTATTTTTCAATTTTAAATTATATTTTTTACTTATTTTTGCTTATTTAATTTTTTTATTATGAATTAAGTAAATATGAATCAAAGACTTTCAATAATTTAAAATGTATGCATATTTGCGTCTTAAAGTAGCTTGAGTTTTGACAAAGAGCTAAGCCAAGAACTTCTGATTTCCTTCTTTATTTTCAAAATTTTTCTATTTATCAAATTCTTTCATTTTCAGCAATTTCATTTTTGAAAATTATTAGTTAGGAAAGAGCAAATATAAAATTCGATTGAAAAATGCAGAATTATTTTGCAAACAACATTTTGTTAATTGAGTTTAAGAGAAAATATTTTTTCCTATTTAAAGCATATGCAAAATTATAATCAAGCACAATTTATGGAGTTGAAAAGAAATAAAGTTCGAGTGAAAAATAACGATAATATGAAAAGAGAAACTTTTAGAGAGGGCGTATTGTCTAAAAAGTTTCAAAGACAAGTGATGTTTTTTATACTTCTCTACAATCCATTACTTGAAAAAAGCAACGCGCAATATATTACCGTTCATCTCGAATAACTACATGACTGTTCGGAATCGAGTTACTCTGTAATCTTTGGTTTTCGCGAAGATCACTCACTTCTTTCTTCAGCGACATAAGAAATGTAATCTGCTCTAATCTCGATTTATAAATTACATTTTCTAAAAAGCGAAGTAAGCAAAGAAAAATAGCGGAAGAGTCAGATAAAACAAATTCTCCGTTGATTTTTTTCTCTTAATAAAGCGGTGCAATCGTAAACCGATTAAAGAATGAAATATCGAAGAGAAAAGCTTATTTAAGAAATGTAAAACAGCGTTTAGTGTGAATAAAAAACAGCAAAATCCATATTTTAAAAAAAGTGAAAAACGGCAACATAAAAAATGGGAACGTGCCTTTTGCGAGAATGGATCGAAGCAAACGAACAGCGAAGAATAATAGACCCCTCAAAGTAATGTTATCAAAACATCGTCAAGCATAAAAAGCAGCGAAAGTGTGTGGCGTGTTCATAACCGCCGCCATGCATTCGCTGCTCGCGTTTGCTCTTATATTTGAATATTTGAAAGGAGCAAAAACGCGATTTTTATCGAATCGCTTTTCGCTTCTTACTCTTCGACGCGAACACCACAGAGGAGCACGCGTTTCGCGCCAATACAGCGAACGCCGATATTGAACCGCCTGAAATGTCACTTTCTTGCACAGCTTTGCGATCGCATCGATTTTGCAGTTGAAAAGCAATGATCGCGAAACGGCGCTTAATATGGGCTCATTTGCAGCTATTTTCTAAAAACCAATTTGTGTTTATGCACCAAAGCCAAACTTGGCATAAAGTGCACACAAACATGAAATAAATACAGTTTACTAAGGAGCGGAACGAAGAGCGAAGCGCTCGTTTTCCAGCGAAGAGAAGACGCTCGTTTGACGTTTATTGGCTGCATAAAATCGTAGATAAAACGATAAAAGCCGCTTTCACTATCAACTATCACTTGATTTAAGAAAATTTACAATGAAATAAACAGCACACATTCTGTCACGTTTTGACGCCAATTTAAATAAAATTATTGCCATAGAGAAAATAACGATTTGAAAATTTTACGATTCCACTCGAATTAATGAGTTACGCAAACAGAAGAATCAAATATTCTGCGAACGCGAATAGCATTTCATTTAGTATGCAAAGTTGAAAAGCAAATGCCATCGACGCTCGTTTCGCAATAGATCATTTGAGGATGTTAAATTTTTTAAATGCTCCATTTTCAGATGTCAAATTTGTAGAGTATAAAAGGTATATCAGTAAATTCTCAAAATATCTTATAAGTAAAATTTATTAGCCTTAGAGGGAGCGTTTTTCTTTTACTCAAGATCATACAAATTCAGTAACTTACAAGCATATTGAACGTGTAATTTATAAGCACATTTGTGCAAAGTGTAAATTTAAAAAAGCGAATTCAATTTTTTCGAATAAAAAGCTAAATATGAAGTTATAAAATAAATATACAAAGCTATAAAAATATCAGCCACATAAAATATAAAATTCAATTACAATGAAATGTTATTTCAATATTTGGCGAACATTCACACAATTTCGGGCTGCGAAGTTAGATATCCGCGAAAGATGTTTAATTAAATTTTATCATGATTTTTTCGAAATTATACACGAAAAATTATTATTTAAATAATGAATTATTCATTCTACAAAATGAAACCACCTTTTTCGGTTAGAATGACTGATTTTTGAGCAATTTTTGCTTGAATGTAATGTAAATATTAGCTGTTTTACTGCTATCGTGTTTGTTAATTTTTGTTAATTTTCTAAAAATAATTTTCAATTTATTCACAAAAATTTTGGTTCGCTTTTTAAATTTACACACTTTGCAATTTTTTGTGTTTTTAAAAGTGTATTAATATTCCATTTTAATATTTCACTATTATTGAACGTTCTTAGACATTTATTTTTCATTTTATTAAAATTCTTCGTTGAGTAAGAGAAGCAAACTCGCCTTAAGCTAATATACGTAAAAATTTAATAAGTGTGAGATGAGATTTTAGGGATTTCATGTTTTTTAAATGATTTTTGAAAAAATCATGGGCAATGTGATACATTTAAGACACTTTTATAAATCAACTTTGTCTGGCGTCGGTAATTTTTTTCAATTTGATGAGATTACTATATATTCACTATCTGAACTTTATGGAATAAATGCACGCAAGTTTCGAAGAAAATTTGAAGTTTTTTTCCTTCAAATTTCATAGGAACAAGATGGTTCGATCAAAATTTCGATTTTAGTCGAAAATTGTTGCTTAAAAGCATCTGATTGTAGTTAAATCTCCGAAAAAAGTTTCTCAATTTTTTTATTAACTTTATTTGCATCATTTTATTTTCTTTCGTTTTTAATAAATTCAGTGAGCACTTATTGAAAAAGATTATCTTTTTATGAGGTCGTAAAATTTATTAAAATTGGTACATTTTGGACTTTTTGTAACAAACTTATCTTTTATCCGAAAAATCATAATTTTGTTGTGATTTTATCTCAATAGGCGAATTAAATCGCGCCTCGTTTATTGTGATAGTTTTTTGAAATTGCGACATTCCCTGAATCTCATCGCTATCACTAAAATTGTTTGCTTTTAGTTCTGGACAATAATCGTCAAACAAACTATGATTAGAGTAAAACTGGAGGGAAACATTAACGAGAAAAAAATGGTTAAAAACGAAGAATCTGAGGAAGAAAAATAAATGATTGCAAAAGAAGGTAAACCTCGCGGCTGATTGACTTGATCTAAGCCGACGACGGCCGCAATCAAGCTTTTACGAGTCATAACTTAAACATATGGTGTGTGAGGGCGAGAATGTTGAACATAGGAAGAGTTGGAAATGCATAGAAATGATTGTGAGAATAGAAGCGGACGGAAACGAAACAAAGACAAACATTTGGTTTGGACTCGGTTCACTGAATGCTGCGCTACCGTCTTACACAGAATTTAATGAAACGTTAACTAACGTTGAAGTGGTTTGCTAAAATAAAACGAATACGCTCGTGTCGAGTCGTAAATTCAGTGTTGCATTTCCGAGTGTCTCACTTTTGCAGCGCAAATGAACGGGCGCAGAGAACAGCAATTTATTCGCAATTTTAACAAACCGATAACGGAAAGTGTGTGCAGCGCTTTGTTTGCAGTCAGAGTGATTGATTCTATCAATTAACCCAAATTTGCTTCATTGGCACCGCTACCGAACTCGGAGAATTCATTGTGCATTCGATAAGCTGCGTGGCGCACCGTTTAACGACGTGTTCACTTTTTCGACAAATATAAGTCAAATAAAATTATGTGCGCGATGCGAGCGGCGGACTGAAACATAATTAATATATAGCTGGTTATAGGCAGCGCAGTTTCAGTTTTATATCAATTCGCAGCACTCTCGGCGCTTACGCGACGCGCGACGCTAATTGCAAGTGAATGAGAACGCTGTGCAGCTGCAGATAAACAGGTGCTTCATTCGTTTTTCGAGTGTACAAATGTCGCCGCACACTAGCCGCGAACAATGCGAAAATAGCTGCCATCACATAAATAAAACATGGCCCGCTTTTATTTTACACTCGCACAAGCGAATGCGAGCAGAGAGTAAACGCCAATCTCATAGAAATTGCTGAAACTTCTTTCTCGACCGATGCCCTGCCCATGTTATGCATCAGTGTGAACGTATGAACGTACGTTTTTCTTTCTCACACTCAGACGATGTGTCAAACGCAATTGAAAAGCATAAATGCGCGAAGTGCACTCGCTTTAAATAATGGCAAACACGAACAAAAAGCGCAACTATTTTGAAGTGCGATCCGAATTCATACTTCTCCGCTTCTGCTTTTTGTTCTGCGTTCGACGATTGTAGCGAATTGAAATTCGCTTTCGACCGAAGCCTCTCTATCTCTCTTCCAACCTTTTAAAGCTATTGAGAGTAAATTCGATTTTCGCCTCTTAACTTGTGTAGTCGACATTTTAAAGACAAACGCAAAATGAGCTTCAAATATTTATACAGCGAGAGTAGCTACTTTCACTTCGCTCCCGCTGCTCACCAATGCGACCAATTTTGCGGTTTTTTGCTTTTTCGGCGTTTCGAAAATTTTAAGAACAAAACAACTGTTCGCTTATTCACAACGCATAACATTTAATTTAATTTTCAGCGAAAAATTTTTGCGAATACAAAACGCAATATAAACTTTTCTAAACATAAAGCAATGAAAAATTGTGCGCCGCAAAAATTTTTTGATTAAAAACTTGAATGAAAAGTTTGCGAGAAGTAAATTAAATTTTTGATTAGATTACACGTAAATACGAGCGTTTTCGCCAATTCGGCGTTCAAAATGAAAGGTTTACAATTGGATTTGCTTTGCTCTTCTCGCGATCGAAGCACTCTGCTCGAGCCAATTTTTGTGTTTTGGCCATTTTCGCTGGTCGCGACGCATGCAGACGCAGACTTATGAGATTTTATGCATTTTATTAGCGATCGCATATTTATCACTCCATCAACGAAGCGAATTTAAACGCAGGCTGCGATGCATCTTTTTTGTCACTCGAGTGATGAAAACACGACTCTTTACTCTCGTTGTCTTTGTTCGCAAAAGAAACACATACACATAGCAATACGTAAACGAGGAACGAATGGCACCTCGTAAGATTTGAAAAAGATTAACTCAAGCTCGAGCTTGAGATGTTTGAATATCGAGCAGCCGAAGTTTCGCTTCATTTTCATCGACCAACTTTATCATTTGATATTTTTTCAATTACTTGTTTAATTGAAACACTCATCAAATTTCCAACGAGCATTTGATTTAATTTTTCAGCTGAAGGGCTCGAAATTTGCGTTTAAATTACAGTTTAAACAAGCGGAGCTGATAATTGCGCGGATTGGCAAAACGGCAGAGCAAATTGTACTGTTTACAATTAATCCGTTCGAATGAAATGAGCGGAGCTGAAACGCAGTATTGACAATGGAGCGCAGTCTTATTGTTTAGCGCTGTGGAAAAATGAATACGTTCCTCCTTGCTGCATCTGTTGTGCTGGCGAAACGAGACAAAGAAACGAGGAAAAAGTGGACAGAAGAAAAAGCGAAGAGCAGAATGGATGAGATGAGAAAATGCAGTGTTTCTGCGTAATGTGCTATTTATTGCGATGTGTTGCTGCGTTTTTTACGATTAGGAGCGAGCGACGGACGAATGCTTGTCAAACACATGCATGGTTCAAATGATTTTACTGTTGGCTGTAAGTGCGCCAAACGCAAAACATGCATGCAATGCGCTGAAGCCGGCGCTACATCGCTGATTGCTGCAATATAACACTAAAACTGTGGCTAACATACTTCGCACACTTTTATTCCTCACTTTTCTCCTCAAAACACTTAACGACGCTGTTTTCTTCAATTATTTCCGCGGATCGTAGCCAAGCAAAGCATTCGGCGACTGCAATTTCGGCCACTCAATTCTCGCCATTCACTCTCATGATTTAATTGCTGCTATTCGCGCCGAACAACGGAGCACTGAAAGCAGCAGTTAGCGAAAGAATGCGCTTTATGCATCGAATTTTGCAGCGAAAGCATCAACTTTGAATGCGACGAGTTATCTCCACTTTCTCTCATTTAATCTCTGCAGTTTGTGAACTTTAAAAATGAATGAGTTCGTTTGCTGTTCGAAATATTGACGCAAAACGTGTAAATGGTGCAAAGCGATCGAATGAAGCACTGAAAGCTAGTTACAGACAAGCTTGCGAATGAAAACTTTATGTACAGCAATGAAAACGTTTCGCCTTCTTTGTGTTTACGGTCGCGGAGAGCGAAATGTGCGTTTTTGTTTGCAATAGAGTCGTGTTTAAAGATAAGCGCAAAGAGAACTTGTGCCTCGTCGCGTTGCATAATCAACAAGCCTTTGGGTACAGTTTTGGCAATGGCGTAAAACGCAACTTTTTCGCTTCGTTTCTTTTTTCGTACTCGGCTAACATTACGCTAGCATTTGTATCATTTCGCTGTTTTTGCTCTTCGCTTATCTATTCTTTGCGTAATTACAATTTAATCTTAATTTTAATGGGTTCGCTTTTGAAAGCAAAAGAATGGAGAAGAAACAAAACAGAAAAGATTGTCGCCTGGTTTCAAATGCCCGTTTTGCGTCGAACGGTCGGCGAGTATCTTTTCCGAATGATTTAATGAGTTAATGGCTGGCAATTAGCGAAATGTGCGTTAAACACAAGCAAGCAAAAAGTTTGCAAACTTTCGAAAATATGCAAAACTCGGTGTTCGCGTTTTTTCTGCCTTCACTGATTCGTAGCGCAATGTTTAGCGGCCCAGCTTGAGTGCAGCTCGCTTTAAACAGTTTGCTTTGTTTTTTGAGAGCGAAAAAAGCTAAGCAAACAGTAAACAGAGAGAAGAAGCGGAAAAGAGAAGAGGGAAAATGCGACTGCTTTGAACAGAGATGGATTTCTCGTAAAATTGAATACAACTTAAGGTAAAGTGTGAGACAGTGATTTCGCCGTGATGGTGATTGACGGCTGCTCAGCACAAACTGCGCGCCGCATATCAATTTCTGCGCTCATATTCGCTCTCTGCTCGCAATTGTTCGCTTTAAAATTCGACTACGTTGCAAGTGTCTCGCTCCTCGCCCGCTTACATTTTTTCGTTTCATTTTTATTTCTGATTACTGTCACACGATTTGATATAAGCCACAATTTTTCCATCTCAAAATCTGTAACTTTTTGTTCCCCAAAATTACTTCGTTGTCTCGTTCAATTGGCTTTTCGATGTCAGTTTGACGGCTCGATAAGACACACATTTGCTCGGCAGCGGAGAACAGCTTTAGCGAAATGTATGTTTGTGCTCGCTGCCGCAAGTAAACTGAGCATTTACACGGATAAACTCATTCTGCTTTTGTTCTCGCCACGTCGCACATTGTGCACTCCGCCGAGCGCTTTTTGTCGCCAGCCAACTTTTCATCTTTATGTTGGCTTCTCATCTCATTCGATTTGCTCATCCATTATAACAATTCGCGAAACATTCTACACGCGCATGAACGCTGATCCGCGCTTGAGATAAACTTTGTTCGCCGAATTTTCGCTCGCTTACTCTTAATTCAAATCAAATTTGCTCATTGTTCAAGTGAAGATGAGACATTGAAAATTTTTGTTTAACCGCTGTTTCAACTTTACGATGCACTCGCGAGAAGAGTTGACAGTTGTGCGCTAAACTATCTAAATTTAGAGACAATTGACATGAATACTCTTTTGTCTATGCGACGCACGAAATCACAAGTTGCACATCTGCTTGTCTCTCGCAAAAAAGCGCACAATGTAAAGTGTCGCCAAAAATTAGCTGCAAATTTGGTCATAGTGATTAGATGAGATGAAAGCGAGCAACAAGCGCGTTGCGAAACTACCGCACAAACGATCAGATAACAGAATTCTTTGCAAACTTGGTGTGTTTCGCTGTTTTATCGAATGGATGGAAAGAGAAGTGGTAAATGAATGAAGGAGTGAGCGAGAGCAGAGGCGATGAGCGAAAGGAAGAGCAGAAATTTTGTTGAATTTTGCTGCTCTTTCTGCGGAATCTATTCTCCATATATGCTTGTCTTTTCAAATATCGTCTGAATATAAACTAAAAGAATACATCTCCTTTTGTGCGCTTCTTCTTCGAGCCATTAATCTTGGCGTTTCACAAGACTTTTGCCACGGTTTATTCTTCTGATTCTTATTCCACTGCTTTTCTGTACAAAATGATGCAAAGAAAAAATAGCGCACGAACCCGGCGAAGTTAGAACGAATGAGTGAGTGCGCTGGCACTGCAGCAGCAGCTAGTGAGATGCGAGACGAACATAAAGAGTAGAAGCGATGAAAAACAATAGCGACGAGCGCTGAAATTGTTTATATGTAGCAATGAACAGAAAGAAGTTTTGTTTTCTTGTAGCTAACGACGAGTAAACGCTCCAGCAAATGCCGAGGCGAAGAATGTGTACACTCGTTCATTTAATTCGCGGCTGTTTGAATGCTTATTTATACGCGATTGCTAACTCATTTTCACTCTTTCTCTCGCATTTTTATCGCGCAGTTTGTTTTTTTCGCTCGAAACGAAACGAAACGAAACGAAAATTGATGAAAAGTGAGAAACAAGAAAGCAAAGATATCACTGGGAGTACGTAAGTGAAAGTGTACTCAAAGCGAGACACACTACATAAGTTTCGCTGCAAACTTGGCTACTGTTTACTTTCATCTAAATTTTTGCGGTTGCGAATGCTGAAATGTACGAGAGTAGCGAAATATTGCATTGCAGCTAACATAAAACGCAACTATGCATACACACACAATTTCGCTAGACAAATATGTACAAATTGATCTTTCCATGTTCGCAATTGTTTTTGAAACATTGAGATTGCAACGGGGATGCTTTCGCTTATCGACCATCGCGCGACCAGCGACATGTTCCAGTGAGCAGATAGAAAGTGATTTATGCTTTCGCAGCAAACAAACTCGAAAGAATTTCGATATATAATCTTGCACCGTATGTCTATCAATCGTAAAAAGAGTGTGATGAATACATTAATAGTGTGAAAAGAAGCAAAATTACGTGTGGCGAAAGAGCAAAGATTGGCGATATTAGGCCTGCAAATTGTACGTATGTAAATCATTACTATTCATGGAAATTGATCAAGTTCATTGGTCTCGAAATCAACGAGTCTTTGCTGAAAGTAAAATGCTGTACTCAAACGTCTCTTAGTCAAAAGTGTATCATTTATATTGTGAGGCAGAGAACGACTTAGAACTTGAATTTTCATTTATTAATGGCTCAGTGCAATTGCTGTCAAGAAAAGGGGCGCAAAGTTCACTTGCGGTTCACACTTTCTCAATTAAAACCGTTCTTCTCGCGTCTAATTTTAGTTAATTTTATTTTCTTTTTCAAATACACTTTTAACATAAGTGAGCGCAAACTTTGCAACGGAGACAAGCTCATCTCGCAGTTAACTGCTGCAACTTTGCTTCTCTGCTTTTCTCGTCGCAAACGAGACTATAATTAAGCGGAGCGAAAAGTGTCAGAGAACAGCCGTGCAAAGCATTAATTAAAACGCGTGTGTAGTTGTACCGCTGTGTTTCAGTCCGCTCGGCGCAATTCACTTCATTCAGTTTTGAGGCGAGCTCGATGAATAAAAGCGAAGCAAATTCGAAGACGCTTTCGCCAGTGCCACGCTCGAATTCGGGTTAATTTTGTAAACATAATTTGGTTTGAACCGTTTTTTTACGAGCAAAAATTAAATCTTCACTCAATCATTTGATGAACAAAGTAAATTAATCACATTCTATTAAGCGAACAACATTTGTCACTCGTTTAATTCTAAACGAATTAGTAATTCATTAATTTCGAGAGATCGCAAAAAGTTTTGCAAGATGCGAAAGTTTGTAACTTTGCGAAGATGAGCGAATGATTTGAAAACAGGAGTCTGTTAGAAATCGGATAGCTGATCAAAAATTCGGATTGCTTTCAAAACTCATGATTTTCGTTTTTCGAACAGCGAAAGCATATAAATTGGATGCGAAATAAAAATATTCGAGAGCGCGTATAATAAGCTGAATTCGCTGTCTGAAATAGTGATGGCGCAGCGTCGATCCGCGGATACGTTCGCCCACGCGTCCGAAGCGCGCTCACTCGGGTGTGCATCGATTTTGTCGCGAAGGGCGAAAAGAAATGCGGCAATGTGGGCGAAATTCTTGTTTGGAGCGGAAAAGAAGAGGCTGCTTTTCGGTGATTAGAAAGAAGCAAAAAGTAACGCGTTTGAAGCGAGAATACGCGTACGAAAGCGATAGGAAGCGAGCGAAAAAGTGAGCCAAAGTTTCGCTTGAATTGCATTTGAGAAGACACGAGACACGAAAAAAGAGATTAGCGAAGTTGAAGGCATAGATGGGACCATCAGTTGCGTGCGTTTATTTATACTCAGTGCGATCGGAAAGGAGTTCGCTCTTCAGCCTCGTTTTATTCTTGGTTTCCATTCTTCTCGAGAAGCGATGCTGCTCATCTCAAATGTGCTCCGAATTTTGAACAAACAAATTTCTACTTTCTTTTCTGCTGCTTCTCTTCTTTCTGCTCGTCTCCAATTCGTTTGATTGTGATCTGCATTTGGCACACAATTTCCTCTTTTCTGCACAAGTATCAGCTCGCGAATGCAGCGTTCAAAATTTTAACTCTTCACTTTGTATTGCTGTACTCACTAAAAAGCTTTCGGATGGCGACGAGAACAATTTTTCCTGTCTGTTTGCTCTCCTTGCTGCTGCCGCATCGCTTCCACTGCCTGCGTTCGCTGGCCCTATTGCTCTAATCGAAGTAATCTATTCTCGAAAGCTGAAAACGATAGCATCGCTCGAGTAATGACAGAAACAATGGCGAAGAGTGATGCGGCCTCATTCGAAGCACGGTCACAGCCTCGAATGCTCTAACCCTGAAAACATCGATGATTTGCAACTAATTTTCGGCTCGTTCCACAACTCAACAAGAACAGCGAAGAGGAAGCGAACTGAAAGAATGTGAATACAACATGTAAAAAGCTCGGACCCAAGAGCGCTTTACATGACAAATAGTAACCGAAAGAAACAAATGACAATCTTGCAAGTACATCCTACTCTCTCGCATCCATGTTCTTCTTCATCAATGGTGTCAAAGATGAAGAGATAAACTTCCTCCGAATGCTCGAAGGCACAAAGGAGAGAGAAAGAGCAAGAGCATTAGGAGAGTGTTCGCAATTGTACTATGGGCTCGGCGTTCGCTTTATGTTCAATGAACAGCAATCTTCATTGCAGAAAAGATGTAATCATTAGAATGCTGCGAGTTCTGCGCTCGCATTTTCGCAACAGATTAAATGACGACATTGGTCATTTTCATTTCTTTTTCATGTACGATCGCATGACGTGCGAGCACTTTGGCCGATGCAATATGGATTCAGAGCGCATTAATCGACTAGCGTAATGAAAGTTATCACGAAGTCAACTCTTTTTGCTCTTCATCACAATAAGTGTTTTTCACATTCACCTTTTCAATTCTCGCCTCTCTTTCACATCATTTCAATAATAGAAGTGAACGAAGAAAGCTTTCAATGCGCTACAGCGTATTCCAGCGCAACAGGATTTCAGCGCGATTAAGGCGATTACTGCCAATGACATAATGCTTTTGCAAATACTAATGCTCGACTTTCTTTACAGAATGCGCAGCGAAATGCTTTCCATTTTTGCTCGCAATATTTGACATTTAATGCGCTAAATCCGCTGCGAACAAATTATGATTTTCGTATAAAGCGCACCAATTTTCTTATAAATTTTTTACACTTTGTTAACTCGTTCGAAATAAAAAACTTTTGATGCTGCTCTTGGAGCGATGAGGAAAAATGGGCAATTTTTGTGAATTTCCTTATATCAATCTTCCGTTCAAAACTTTCGTATTGTGTGTTATTTTTTCCTCTTTTTTCAATGCAATAATAAGAACACAAAACGTTCGATTTATTTGAGTGCAAAGAAAATATAGTGCGTTGAAAAAAAATCGCTGAATTCAAAGGACAATTTAGTCTCATCGAATATGACAGCAACTTGCATTCTCAATGCGAGCATCAATTCACTGTGAAAACAGTAACAAAAAGAAGCTAAAATGGATATTCTTCAATAAGTTCAAAATTGATTTTTGAACACAGCGCACGCCGTATTGAAAACTCTTCGATCTACAACCTCAATATTTTATGTCAGGTTATCGTTTAAATTTTTGCTTCTCATTTTTTCATAGCGCACATTCAGCGAGAAAATGTTTTCTCCGCAACATGTTTGAGCTAAACACATGTTTTTCGAGAGATCAAGATTAATATATCACTCGCTATGCATCGCGTTGTATTGCATTGTTTTTAAGTCGCACAATCTATAAATGCGCCTACTTTCGAACGTTAAACAGGCGTTTTATGAAATTTAGCCGAGAAAACATTTTTTGAAAGTCGCTGTTTTCGCCGAAATGGAAGATCGCGAAGAATAAGTGAGATAAATGCGAAAAATGAAAAAGTGTCAATTTTAAAATTCACTTCGTGTATCTCCGCTCTCCACATTTTCTCATCGCGACCATTTCTTTTATTCACTCGCCTTCGCTTTTTCATCTTATTGAATGCTATTTTAATTAAAGAAATTCACTCGGTATTCACCAGTCGTATCTTCATATCATTCTGAGTTCACATTTCGCCATTCTTTAAATATTTATTCGCTCAACGCAATTACGCTGCTCATGAATTAAAAAAGAACATACGTCCGAAGATCAGCAATTATTTACACACTAAATCAATATGATAATCAGCGTGTGTAATTAAGCTTAAAGTTAAGAAAAAGAAGAAACTCGTGTTGAGCGAGTTCATGAAAAAGCGTGCAAACTGCAGCCGTTTTACATTGTTTTTCCATTAATTAAATAAATTTTAATTAGCGACTTAAACATGCTGTTGCAAAATGAAAATGAAACTTCGACTCCTATTAATCCGACTTACGTTTTGCTACAACGTCGCGAAGAAAGCTAATTGAAAATGCAACAAAAGCGGAGAGACTGAAAAAGCCATAAATTACATTTGAATGAACATTGTGCGACCGACCATTGTTTGAAAAAAGTGAAATTTGATAGTAAATTAATCAAGTGATTTGAATGCGATCTCAACACAAACTCATGCTAATTCCTAACATTATTATTATCATTTTGTTCATGAGCCCATCTTTTTGTCAAATGGTACATCGAAATATATTTTCATACAAAAACAATAATCGCTAAGAGACAGTGTATTGAGATGCAAAGGTATGCGAAATCGATTGAAACAATTGTTATCTTCAATGATTCCAGAGAGTTCAGCGTTATAAATGGAAAAGATGAGAGAATGAATTCGTGAGATCGAGAAAAATTCGAGATTCGTGTGATGAGAGAATTCGTGTTTATCATCTTGTAGTAAACATTTCGCATCACAACAAATGTGCCAAACTTTTCACATCGTTTTACTTATTAGTAAATGAAAGATAAAAGTTTATCGCGCAGTTATTTTCAAAATCATGACTCGAAAACACTGCTTCGTTCAAATTAATTGGCAATCTTATCAGCAAAAATACATTTTAAAAAACTGTTTTGGAGAAAGAGAAAAGCCATGTTATTACATACACATCACACATACAAACTGTAAATATCTTACGTGTCTGATATACACATCGAAATAGTTTTTACGAGAAATTATAGCTCTGCAATTATGTTTCTTGGAAATGATAAAATAATTATCAGTTCAAGTTCTAATTACTTTGAAAAAAACTTTCATCAGTATCTTTAAATCATTGGATAAAGAGGAAAAAGAAAAGGAAAAGCGACATTTGTGATTCGCTTATTCTCTATAAATAAATATAATTTTTGCGATCCGATTTGTAATTTTTCGCTGTTTCCGATTAGCTAACTATAACAACTAATAAACAACATGTGTTTTGGCTTTAATTTATCGTTATTTTCACATTTGAAGTATTTACGATATTCCGCAAACTCTTTTTGTTTACTTTCCTCATATTGAGTTCGCTAATTTCATAATAAGCAAGAAAAGAAAAAAAGTTTAATTTTGTGTCAAGTTTGCTTTAATTTCGTTAGCGGTTGGATTGCATTCAGCAATGTCGAAATCGAAATTCGCGTTTCAACTACTGTTACTAGAGTATTTCGCAAAATGCGTTCACAAAATCCAAAGCAACATTTCGACGCCTATTTTCGAGTGCAAAAACAGCAAAGCGATTCATAAATTTTTCAGTTTCACTTTCAAAAACATTACCAAAATTAAAACGATTTTCGCTCGTTTTACGCTCTTATTTTTCGCCTTTCGTTTTTTTGTTTTAATCGAATTAAAATCAAAAAATGAGCTTCAGTCTGTTATATGGGCGCTTCTCGACCTCATCGCTTTTAGGATGAATTTCTCTTTCCTCTCTCTCTCCCTCTCGTTTCTGAGCCATATTAAACGACGGTAATTATATTTGTCTCGACACAAGCGACAACAACTCTGTTTTATGAACAAAAGTGAAAATATAAAAAAGAAAATGGAGAATAAAAACTCGTCAAATGCTTAATTTGATGAATATTTTTACATGGCAAACGAATACGAGAAAAACACGAGACGAAATTCTTTCAACAACGACAATTTACGCGAATACTATTATTATTATTATTATCATTACATGATTATTGTGATCATAATGATTTTTTTTGCAGCGGCAACGACGACAAGGAATTTCTATCGCAGCGGTTATGAATACGATGAAAAATAGTTTGGCGTACTTGAACCGACTCAATTTACCAGCAGCGAAACTTTTTCGACTGCTCGCTTTCTCGAATCAATCGACGGGATGAAATGTATTTTATGTTCATTCTAAAAAGAACAGTGAGCACAAATTTTGTAAACACGCTTTAATCACGCTGATCCATCTTTAATTTATTTTTCTTCGGCTTAATTTACTGCGATATGCTTCGATTCGTCATTAGACATGCTTAATTTAATAAATAACAAAACAATCTGATCGATACTTGTGTTTGTTAACATCCTTCATAAGCTACATCAATATTAACTCTTTTCGTTTTTTTGCCGAACATTTAAAGCATAATCACATTCCGCTTTAAGATATTGATTTATCGAATAAGTTTGTGTTGATTTTTGGAAAAGCAGGAAAAAGATGATGAACATGTTTTAGAATACGTTTTTCTTTTTCATGATAACAATCTAAAGGCAATGTTCGAGCGGTCTTCTCTGGATTTAAATTGGGCACATAGACTCAATTAGATGTTAACATCAGGAAGTCAGGGTTTAAAGTGTAAGAATTTATTAATTTAATCGTTAATAATCAGAATCGAGAAGGATGATTATACTGATTGGAAAGACAAATAACTAAGCAAATCTGTAACAAATTTAATTTTAATAGAGCTTATGAAAAGATTAAAATGTTCAAATTTGTTGTTTTTAACAGAAGGACGCGATATGAAATTAATGAAATTCAATTTAAAATATAAAAAATATTCCTAAACGATGTTATGATTTATTGCAAATTGCTCCGAACCGAAACGGTAATCTTGTTAAAATTTTTAAAAGCAGACTCAAATTTTGCGACCAAACTGATAAGTTTTTTAACTTATAGCAACTTATAATGGCATATGGCAAGTTTTATAAATCTAAGTGAAAATGAATTTACAAAAAGATTCTTTAAGAGGCAGTGACACTGTACTCTTATGTTTGCTAAACAAAATTTGTTATTTTATTGTTATTTATTATGATTAGAATTCTGTTGAAGAATGTCTAAATAAGCCTTCATTAGATAGATGATCATTTGTTCTCCTAACCGACTAGTTTGTGAATGTGTCGATAGAATCAGAGCAACGACAAGCTTAGCGACTTGCCAGAACCATAACATAAACTCTCATAGCGCTCTAATTTTTTCACAATGAGCACATGTTAATGAATACATTGAAGTGTGTCTAGTAAGAGAAGCGGAAACGAAATTTTTAAGTGAAAATTGAACAATTGAATCGATAGAGACATGCGTTTCGTTTCGAAAAGAGTAAACACACACACACAATTAAAGGTTGCGCTTCGATGCGATCAATTAATTGCAGTAATAAGAAGAGACGAGCATGAAGCCATTAGGAGAACAAGTGTTTATTGCCGAACGTGATGATCGGTTCTACTCGTCACGTTGAAAAATATTCTTTGATTTTGGATTCGCTTTTTCGCGCTCTTCATTTTGTCGCGTTTGTCGTGAATGGAGAATGTGAATAAAGAAGTCGATTCCGTCAATATTATGAATTGGAAAGCAGAGAGCGAATTAAATTATTTATGAAATTGCTAATTGATTCCTCGCTGCTCATTCCCCCAGTGTTTTAGCAGTTTTCTTTTCAAATTGCTTTCGCGATTGTGTTTTCTTGTTCGAGAGCGAAGAAAGCGACCGAAATTGAACATTGAACAGCGGTTGAATTTGATGAATGAAATAATTTAAAATGGAAAAGTTTGTGTTGTGTGTGTGTGCGTTGGCCTTTGTGTTTGCCATCGTTTCATTGGAAGCGAGAGTAGCCATAAAAAGCAGATCGCTGCTCTTTTTACGAGCATTACGTAAAAGAATGGAATGAAAGAAAGAGAAAAGAAGAAGAATGAGAAGGAAATCAAATCCGATTCCTTTCAAAATTATTACAGTATAAAAAATTTACACTCAATTGTTTCATTACAGTGTGCCTCAAGAAACTCGTAAATCAAACGTGGCCGAGCAGAATGAGCGCAGATAAAGCGCACTCGTGAGATAATTACGATTGAAAAACTATTTTAGCAGAACACAATTTAGTAAACACCGCGCCAATTTTTCTTCGCACGCAAGTTGTTTACTCAACAGTCGAAATTTGTTCGCGTTTGATTCGCTTTGGTATTGAACAATAGCGTTTCACTGTTTGCGCCCACAAAGCCTGCGATACTCTCGCACTCGACAACATTCAAAATCTGCCTCGCTTTAAACTGTTTTTGATGATTTTCCAAAAATTTCGCTCCGCACCCGTAATTAAAAGTGTGGGCTTCGCTCGCGTTCGGTTTTTGTCTCACTTTAGCTTTTCGCGAAAACAGAGAGACGAACGCTTGTTTTTAAAAAAGTAGCAGAAAAGAAGCAAAAGAAAGAAATTTGGTGTTTTGCTCTCGAGAAAGCGAAACACGCGATTTGGTGTTAAGTTACTCGTCGACGAAATTTGTGCTCAAAGAGCGTCGTTTTTCGAAATTCGCAGCTAATTGCGAACGAGTTGAAGTTGTTTAGCACAAATTCACTGCGTCGTTCTAATGTTCTAGCCGCGCGGTTGCTTCCAGCCGACGATATGCGCGTGTGTGCGATTGCTTCGCTCACTCGCTGCTTTATTTCGGTCGAAGAAAGGAAGAAAAGCGAAGCGAAATCGCTTTTTCTTCGCTGAAAAGAATGCAAGAAATTTCGCAAAAACAAGTGTGGCTCTTCTCCTTCATTTTTATGCAAATTTACGAAAACAACTTTCTCTCTGCTCGATTACTTTAAATAGAAGGAACAGCGACTTCTTCGCTTAGCTGCTTTCGTCGCAAGCTACAAACATGTCCGACTACTCGCTTTCACTCTCGATTTACGAGCTCAAATTCGGCAATCGCCGCGAACGCCGGTCCGCATCCTACACTCGAGTTCTGCGTCTGCATTTTTGCTTTTTGAGAAGTGAAAAAACTTGAAAAGCTCGCTGCGAAAAGCAGTTTGTGTTCTTGCTCAAAAGGGTTTTCACTTTCAATTGCTATGGAGACTTTTGAGACAAGACATTCAGCTACGGCTATTTATGATTTATTGGCCAGCAAATAACTCGGAAATTTTAAATGTTCCTTTCAGGCTTTCAGCTGAAATTATAAGCCATTAACTGAAGTAATCACATTTTAGAAAAACTGCTTTCAGTTTATTTTTGAAACGCGTTTGAAGACTATCGAAAAGCAAAACAAAAGCAGAGAAGAGATGGGAAAAGACGAAATATTTTCACACTCGAGACATTTTGTATCCGGCCGTTGCATTGCATCCAGTCGCATCTTTTGCATGCAGCAAATTTGACGAGAGCAGCGTTTTATGGCTCGGCTTCTCTCGACATCTCTTTCTCTGTCTGCGCTTATTGTTACACTTGAAGCTAGTGTATCAAACTTGGAAACATCTTCTATGCGTTCTGCGTTAATTTATGCAAAACTCTGCGCTAATATTTTATCGAGCTAAATGGCAGCAGCTTCGTAAGTAAATTTCTCTTGCTTTATCGCAACATTTTTTATTCAAACACTCGCTTCGATTGAAGCTTGTTTTGATTAGCTCATTGAAGCGTGCGATAAATTTTCAAACACTCGCACGTAATCAAGGTACTTATAAAATCTTCTTCTCTATCTTCTGCTTCCTCTCATTCGTGAAACGAAAGTGAGATGAAAGTAAATCCGGTGATAAATTTAATGATTATTAAAGTCGTCTTTTAAATGTCGCTTGTAAGCATTTTTTGTAAACACTACATTTACTTTGCCCATTTACCTTAATTTGTCTGCTTTCGCTAGCACGCAGCAATAGGCGTGAAAATTTCGCACGCACTTCATAATTTTTATTACAAAGTTATGAACACTCGAGCAAACTCTGGTTAACTTAATACACTCTCACTGTTCACCGAGAAGCGTCATTTGTATCAATGCAATTTTTGGGTTCCTTGCTTTTCATTATTTACACTCGAGTTGAATGCTGGTCTAAAACTGAAATCAAATTTATCAAAGGTTGAATCGGCAAGAAATGAGCCGCAGTCTGAAATTATTTACGCGTCTGTCGTGTCATTTAACTTAAACATAGGTGAAGTGAATTGTTTAAATTGCCAGTTCTATATGCGAAGACTGTTAACGAAAGTTGGTCTATCTCACTGCTCGTAATTAATCGCATATTCAATTTAATTGGCGAGAAAGGATAGTAGCCTCAATTAAGAAATGATGTTAAGAAATTTTGTTGCGGATTAATTAGTGATTGAAGTGAGCAAAACTTGTTGCCGAAATAAATCAAGACTCAGCTACTAAGTTACTTACTGCATAAGTTGTTCGTTAACGAGAGCAAGCGAAATCGATATTGATTTTCATCGAAAATCATTCGCTCGGCGAAAATAATCGCAACGCGCGCATAGAGATTGCATTAAACGCGTTTGTTTTAACTAATGTTGAATAATGAGTTGAAAAGAAAACACGCCGCACACAATGTAATCGCAGTGCTGTCAAAAACCGTGGCCGCCACTATTAGCGCGAGTGGACACCTACCGACCGATCGCCCGGCTGTAGCTTAGGAGCAATGCGAATAATTAATCGCGCTATTCGCGACTGATCGGAAATGCTTTCAAAAACATTCTCGTCCAAGTTCAATTTGAAAAGTAAAGCGATTTCGTGCATGGCGCGGCGTCTCGCAGTGATGCTCGCTCGGAGTGAGTATGTAGAATTAGAGAAAAATTTGCTCTACTTACGAAGCCATATCCCCTGCTTTTTCCTGTCTGTCTGTCTGTGATCACCACTGCCTCTTCTATTTCGCCGAATGCTTCGAAAAACTTCTTCAGAGATTTGTCAGTGGTATGGTAGGGTAATCCACCGACGAATATTTTCGTAAACGTTGTGTCTTTTTGCGGCGCTTGTTGATGCTGCTGTTGCTGCTGCTGCTGCTGTATTTGATGCACGTGAGAAGAAGTGGATGAAGAGGTCGTCGAATTGTTTGTCGTAACGCAATTATTGGTCACTGGATTACTGTCCGAAGTGCTTATAACAGTCGCCGCGCCACCGTTGCACCCGGAAACCGGGTGGTGATGCAATTGATGCGACATTAGCGGCTCAGGAACTGCGGGCATTATAAAAGAATAGTCAGGATATTGTAGCTTTAAAAATTGATCACCAATAAACGTAGTCGGTTGCGGCCAAGGTGCAGCGACGTCCAAAGAAGCCGGATGTCGGTGTCCAGTAGTGAGTGTGGGTAAAACGTTGTTTGTGGTCGCATGTCCAGAAGCGAACATTATAACTGATGGACAAAGTGTACACAGACAGATTAGCGTTCGAGTGTTCGATCAGCAGTCGAGTAGAGAATGTGAATACACAGATGTGAAAATTAAGTTGAGTGTGGCGAACGATTGATTTGCTCTCTCACTAATAATCTTCGTTCGTTCGGTTGAATTTATCACAGGCAGTAAAGCAGCACAGGTTCCCAGTCGAACGCCCGATTAATGACGGCAATTGATCTGCTTCAATTGCTTATGCGATAGCGTCTTCACTCCTTTGATTTCCTATGGTAACATATTCCTCGTCAATATTCTCGTAAACACTGATCATCAAACTTGCGACTCGATTGTTCGCTTTCGTCGCGATCGCTGTGCAGAAGGTCAGAAGAAGAAAGTCGCATGCAGTCATTCACTGTCACCGCGTCTTAGTCAAAGTGTGTCTTCACTCATAGTTCGTCAAGAAACAATTCACCCAAAAGTTTCACTGCGAGCACGAGATGCTGCCGTTGCTGCTCCTAGAGATGATGATACTGAGTGATGTACACTTGGCACCCACTCAAATGGAGACTAAAGATCCGCTGTTCGCTCGCAGTGCGAAAAGGAAGAGAGAGATAGAGAAAGAAGAGAGAAAAGAAAGAGCGAGCGAGAGAAGAGTGAGAGTCAGAGACGAGAGCGAGAGTGACTATACGAGTAGAACAGATGAAAGTGCTGTTCCTTCAGATGCGACTGCGATGCGAGCTGCTTGCAGACTGCAGCCACCTTACGTGTTATGTGCTCTGTGCACGAGCAGCAAACTCCAACGACGCACGGCCAGCATCTCGTCTGCTCGCTTACCGACCGCGACTCCACTCGCTTCCGCTTCTTCCTTCAGGTCTAAATCGATGCTCTCGATTCCAATTAGACTGAACTGACTGCGACCGACATTCAAAATGCGCGATTCGCTTCAATATTCTAATAATCGCGTGTGAATTAAGATCGGCAGCGGAGCGACAAGCGTCTGATTCGCTTTCGATAGGCCGCTTCTTTGCAGCGCGTTTTATTCCACTTTCTTTCGCTGATAAATTGATCTTCAAAATTCATTCGCTGACCTCATAAAGTGAAATATGATTTACTTTTCATACACAATGCCATAAATTTTCGCCGAAATTGCGAAAGCTTTTTCAAGAGTCGAAAATTTTTAAAGATCAAATTTCGCGAAAAAATCGACTTTCGAGTAGTGAAAAAAGTGCACAAACTTCAATTGCAGCGAGAGAAAATTGCTCAACATTTTAATAAATAATGAATGCAGCGAAAAAGCGGTAATTCTCTCTAATTTTTGCTTGAAAAATTTCTGCTTCTCTTTTTCGATCGCTTTTTGCATCAATTTTCATTTTGAAACGCTTTTCTTTCAGAATACTGCACTCAGTGATTATCGCTACTTTTCGACGCACTTCATTCGAGTATTCGAACGCAGTGCAGCGTTTTAGCGCTTTACTTGTCGCAATATGCTTTGTGTGCACACATCGCTGTTTTTGCTGCGAACAAATTTCCCGAAATGATAAAAAAGCGCTTTGAAAAATTTCGTCCCGCGCGTTTTCGGCCGATAAACGCAGCGCAATTTCGGTTCGAAGCTTATTAAAAATTTATTTTCGCTGAAAAACTCGAGCGGCTAGCATATTTGCTAAGTGATGCAAGCAACTCATTTAGTGAGTGAAAAATTTTAGCCAACGAAAATCGTGCTTCTGCTTTTAGCGCATTTTGAAATTAGTATTTCTCATCTCTTTTATGTTTCGCTTTCATTTTAAATGAAGTCGAAAACGAATGTATCGCAACATTGCACTACGATGATTACGAGCGCTGAAAACGCAAGTGAAATGTTTTGTTTTAGAATCTTAAATCAGCGATATGTTCTTTAAAATTTTAATTACTACCTATGCTAATTATTTCAAAATGTTGGAAAACTCGAAAAGTTGAAGCTCAATTTTGATATCACACCAAGCTTTGTGCACTGTTGGCCAGATTAACACACTCTCTTTTACATTTAAAACTTGAACTTTCAATGGACACGATAACATATTAATTTGGCCGCAAGTGTACTCGTTTTGAAAACTTTTCGCTTGCATTCTATTTCGTCTAGATGATAAAGCGTTTCATAATTCGTCACTTAAGTGAATAATTATAGAGCAAAATGTCAAATCAATAGTTTCATCGAAAAGATTTTATTTTCACTCAGAAATGCTCGAGTTAACAAAATTTTCTCTGCGCATCGAATGCAAGCTCACTAAGCGTAATGTCAAGATTTTGAAAATTAAATTAAAAAGCTGAAAAACTAAAAGCGCTCGCGAAATAGACATTTTCGATGATCATTCAGACAAAAGCAACACATCAAATTTGGTGACGCTAACTACAATTAAAATTTTTTGAGCAAACAAAAGAGTGGAGATAGAAATTAAGGGAATAGGAAAGAAGAAGAAAATAAAATAAATAACAGGGCCATTAATGAGCGAAATTGGAGTGAAGTTTGAAAACCGTCATTGTATGGTTTTGCGAAAGCGAGAAAAGCATTTAATTAAAATTTCCGGCATAATTTCCGTTCGCTGTTTGTTTTTTCGACGAAATGTTATTTTAAACGCAACGAAAAGGAAGAGAAGAAACAAAACACGCAAACTTGGCGATTTGCTCGATGTAACTCTTTGTGTTCAGCGAACGCGACTGTAGACTAAAAATGAGTTTTGAAAATGCAAACCCTGAAAAGAAGCTTCACTGCGAGCGAAGAAAACGAAATTAACTTACACAGCCTCTTCACTCGTTTTATTTGTTTAATTTTTGGTGAGCGCAATTTTTTTTTCTTTGCTCCGCTCAAATTCAATAAAAATAGACGAAAATAAGCTACAGTTTGCACTAAAAGATTTAGAGCCATTAGGTTCGATCGATGCTAAATTTGCAATTTGCTACTTGCTCTTTTTGCTCCGCTTTGCTCTCTTCTTCTTGCAGTGACACTTTTCACTCGCTAGCAGGGAAAAGGCTCGATTGTAAAGTTTAATAAAGCATTGTATAACTGATGACTTTATAACGTTTGCTGTATATATTTTGTGCCGTTATTTCTTCTCTTTTTTCTGCCATTATTGAATTGAGCTTATCTTTTCGCTTTGTGTCTTATTTCGACTGCCTTTCTGTTTAATGGCCTTTTTTGTGTATACAGCAGAAGAGAAAAAAGCGGAATATTTATATTTTTCAAAAAGGTCTGTTCCGAAAAAAACTTCACGTCGCATCAGCGGAGAAACGCTTTTGTAATAAGCGTACGCGCGATCAATAAATTTAACATTTGCTATAATCGCGCTCTGTGTGTGTTTTTCGAGAAGGAAGAAAAGCATCGAAATGCTAGATAAGTGCGTTGTAATTAAGTAGAGTGAATGAAATTATTTCTCATCGTTTATGTCTTTCAATTTAATAAATTTTCGCTTTTCGACTTCATTCAACAACTAATTCAGAATATTGTTTTTTCTTCTCTCTCTCTCTCTGCTTTTTCAGCGAAAGTTTGCTGCTCATTTGCCGAGACGAGCGCTAACATAACAAGGCACACAAATAGAGCGAACACGAACTGCATTAAAACGGTTAGTGGTGTGTGTGTGTGTGTGCAGCTCCTGTGCGATGCTCGCTAAAAGTGCGCCACATTTAGACGATTGGTGAGATTGAGCGAGTGTATCGTGTTCTTCGCTCTCGCCTTCAGAGTAGATGACATATCGATGAGAAGTAAGCGAAATTAAATTAAACCGAGGCTTTTTGCGCTCTAGTCGATCATTATGCGGCTCGGGCTTCTTTCGTTCGCTCGCTTAATTGTTGTCGTGTACGTCAAAATCGCGATGATTTATTAACTGTCGAAAGTGTGCGCAATTAAAAACGGTTAATGAAACACGCCACCTCAAACGCTCTTCTGCCTTTCGCGTTCGCAGAAACTCGCAAATGCGTCCGAATCGAAAGTGAAAATTTCCTCTCGCTCTCGCATCGCATATGAATTTTATCGCTTGAAAATTTTCGCCTTCGCATATTGTATGCACGACTTGGTGAATGGACGTTTCGTTGGCTTTTGATAAGCAAAATTTATTATTCATGAATTAATATCGCCGATATTTTTCGCGAGCTGCAATAAAAAACATAGACGAAAGAGTCGAGCGTAGATGAAAGAAGCACAACAACGCGTTAGTGCGATTGCGGCTACTTTCACTGAATAGATTACATTAGTTGAACGCAATATCACATTTTTTACTGGCCTCGTGTTTTTTGTGAACACCAGAAAAAAGTTGCATTCGTTTGGCGTTTGATTTCGAATATTTGAGAACAAAAAAGAAGGAAATAAATATCGAATATCGCGAACGCAATGTCCAGCAATGCGTTCATATTTTTCGGACGCAAAAAATGAGAAAAATGAAACTATGAAGCGAGGATCGAAAATGTTTTTGCTCGTTGTTACTTTTTTCACTGAATCCATATTTTGATTCATTTTCGAAGCGCTCGCATTGAAAAGTGAATTAAAGAAGCGCGGAGATGGAAGAAAGCGATGAATGCGAGGATCGAGCACAAAGCATCTACGAATCAATTATGATGCAACGCATTTCCCATTCGAGTTTGTAATTCGCCTGTTGTGCGAAGAAGAAAAAAATGAAACAAAAGGCGAAATTGTATTTTCTCGCAAAATGAGCGCTACAATTCTTTAAATGAGACGAATTTTGCATTTCCAAAAATATCTGCAAACTTTTTTACTTTTTCGAGCGCAAAGCCTCACTTCACTCAATCCTTTTTCTTCGCTGCTCTCTTTCGCTCCACTCGCGCTCTGTTTTTGCGCTAAAAATTGAAACAAATTGCGAGCTTTGCTTCTTCGACGGACTTACAAAGCTCGCAAAGGCTCTAGTACAGCGAAAAACGTGTTGCCGCGAAAAAGCTACTTTAAGCCGCTTCTCGATGCGACTTCTGCTTAATGGTGCTGCTGCTTCTTCATTGCGTACTGATGTCAATTGTGATTTTGATTGCTTTCAATCAGCGGCCGAAAGGAAAAAGAATCAAACAATTACGATAAACGCAATGATTGCGAATTTGATCTACTTTTATTGAGAACACAACCAATAGTTTGTTTCAATACAAAACCACCGAAAGATAATCTATTAACTTGTATTTTCTTCGTCACTTTTCATTAAAAATGGCAAACAGCAAGAAGAAAAGCCAAGTTTCGCTTTCAAACACACTGCTTTCAATGACAAAAAGCGCAATTTCAACAAACTTTTGCAAACGACAGGCAAAGGCACAATTTCTTGGCTCGCTCGCACTGTTCGCATCGCTGCGAGTGTGGCTCAAGTTTGGCGAACGGTCCACTTTACAAATTTATTTTCGCTCGCTTTCTCTCGCTTCTTATCTCAAACGAATTTGTGTAATCCGAGCTCATCTCACTTTTTAATACTCATTTGTACTGCATTACGCTGCTCACTTAAATCTTGTCGCCCGCTCTCGAGCATTTTGGCCCGCGACTCGAACCGCATCTCGAGCTTCGATGCAAACAGAATACTTTATTCACTTTTTTCAGCGACGACCGAAATAAATGACGAACGAATTTACATCGACAGCAAAATGCAGCGTAGAAACATTAGGCGCGCTTAAATCTCTCAAAAATCTCGTTAAGAATTTCAAACAAGAACCCAAATGTGGCTAAATTTAGGCGCTATCGTTCTTGATATGTTCTTTACGGTATCTGAAATCAAAATTTGCATGCCACGTTTGCGTCTTTAATTGAATAAAACGACAAAAACTCACGAGTTTCGCGCTTTCGCTCTCTTCCTGCATTTCAATGAAGCGAATTGCAGCTTTTGTGTTTTTGTTCAATTAAACTGTTTCAAACTTTATTTAATTCAAATTGAATCTTGATTTATAGCGTTTTCGCATGTAATAAGTTAATATTAATCGCATATAGTGGAGAGAGAGAGAGAGAGAGAAACGGCTGTTGGGAAAATTAAACTCACCCGTAATTTTGAGACTCCGTTCCGTTCGTTGCAAAGCCCAAACACTCCCAAACTCACAATAAGTGCCAAAATATTTTATTTAGCTTTAAAAGCAGTGTATTTAAGCGTAACACTTTCAAAAAATGTTTAGAAAAATGGCGAAACTACAAAATTCACATTTAGTATGAGGTGTGGACGCTTGCCACATCATCGTTCATTTCAGCAATGGAAAAGTTCGCTCGCAAAGTACTTGCGAGTTGCAATTCGCACTTCGCCTTTTGCAATTCAAGCAAAGCGTGACTAACTCGGCCATAGCCAATGCGACAGCAATACTGGGGCATAAAAACGCTGCGCTCAATGCAAATTAGTTTCGTGTCAAACACTCGAATAATCGCGATTTAATTCGTCGCTTCGTTCCTTAGGAGCTCAGCGCAAACAGGGCGTCTCATCGCTTTTTTATTGAATTTCTTATTTTGTTTATTCTCACTACGAATGCAATTTGTATTCGCGTATTTTGTAAATATTAAACTCTCGATTTTAATCCTAAAATCCGTTGCACACTAATCGAACCTCTATTCTTGTGACTGACTCGTCACGAAATGCTTTTGATATTTTGTCATTTAGCTCGTTAGTTGAGTTGATTATTAACTGGAAGTTGCAAACTTTTTTTAAAATTCTGGTATAGTTTGAAACTATTTGGAACAAAGCGGGCGAGCATTTGATTTCTCGTCCATGAAACGGGCGGATTCAGCACTTGAAAAGTTTGCCGTTTCATTCTCTTATGTGTACTTGTGCTTTAAAATAGTCACAATTTGTGTAGGCAATGAAAATTGAAGGAGAAAAAGAAGAAGAAGCAACGATCGAAGAAATGATGAATGAGTTAAAAGCGAGAAATAAGCGATCATTACTGCCAAACAATTGCGATAATTTTCAAATGCTTTAAGTTTCAATTTCAAAATTGCAAATTTTGCGCAACAAAAAATTTTGCAACTTTTTTGCAAAGATTAATGAAGCACTCGCGAATGAAATTGTAGCAAAAATTTGAGAAATTAGCGAAATTTTAGATTTTTGAAGCGCATTTCTCATTTGGCTTCGTTTTTTGAATCTGCTGCAAAAAGCGGGCGCAACTCATGTGAATCGCGCGGCTCGAAGTAAAACTCAATCGTCAAGTTGTTCTTCACTCGTCACAGGGAATCTCTCGCGATCGTGAAGACTGCAAAACTATTTTGAACACTGAATATGTGAATGTAAATCTCAATGGAAATGAAAATTTGCTCGAATCGAGGCCAAGCGACGCTCTCTACCGGAAATGCCTCAGTGAGAAGAGCATCAATTTTAAAGCGAATTCGCAGTTCGATTTTGAGATTCAGCCTAAAATCTTTCATTTCTTAGCTTTCAAGTTTTTACATTTCAAAACACGGAAATGTAATTTAATGGAATAAGAAAACTCTTTATAAGTGAAAACAAAGTTTGTTTCGCTCGAAGATAGGGAAATATTCTCTTTGCTTATGTGTGTTCATCAAAAGTGGATTAGAAGTTTTAGAGCAGCAAGACGCGAAAACGCGGGCTGCAGCAATTCAACTTTGCTGCTAGCGTTTATTTTGCGCGAAAATTCTTGAAATTTTGTTGACAAAAAGCGTTTTTAATTTAATTTCACGTATTCGTCTCATTTTCACTCGCTTTGAGAACTAATATTTAAAGTATTCAAATGACGCCACCTCCGTGTTTGGCTGCATTCGCTCTCTCTCTCTCTCTCTCTTGATCAGTACACAACTCAAACGCTTGCAAAGGAGAAAAAAGCAGATTCGGTTTCACAGTATTGTGAAGAGTCGAATTTTAAAGAAAGCGAAATCGGTTCTCGAATAAATTCTCGTTTCGACAACGACTGCTGAACGAGCGATTAACGCGCACCTTTACTTCTCATTATCACGACGTTTGACGTTTACGAATTGTGATTTATTTCGCGAGACATTCGTTTACCAAATTTACGCATTGAAAGAAGTGCACTTGTTACCGCTTTCAAACTACACTCTCGTCGATCACTTTTCGTTTACACTCATTGCATTAATTAATATGAATCGTCGCGAAAGTATATAATTAACGGTTGGCACTCATTCAAAACGCAACAGAAATGTTTTTTCTCGCGTTAACATCATCGAAGCAACTTCATTCTCTCTCGCTCCCTCGCATCGAACGATGGGTGAGCATTCAAAAATGAAAGACAAATCACAGCTGAACTAATTCATTCCAAGTTCGCACTAGAAAATATCGAATTTCTTCGCTTGTCTCACTTTGAACGTATCAAAACTTCGATTCACTTCTTAGAAGGCTTGAGACTTTTCGGTATTCACCGATATTCTAAATGTTCTTTATTATTTCGATTAACACTGACCAATGGTAAGCATTTGTAAAAAACAAATCGATGAGCTTATCAAATCGATTCGGTATTTACCGAAATTACCCAAAAGATTAATCAAAACCTATTAAAGCAAAATTTGGATTAAAACTTGAAAATTTGGAGTTTTTATTATACATCAAGAGAATTTATGTATCGTTTTATGAATCTATTTTGCTTTATACATTAGCAGTTTAAAACGTCTTTTAAAAGGCTTATGGAGAAAATGAAAAATAAATTTCTTTTAATTCGGTTTGTCTATATCTGTACAAATCGTTAATTAAAATTAAAATTTTTATTCATCTTTTAAAAATTTCAAAAATCGGACTTATAATAAAGTCACATAGTATTTGGGCATGTTATCTCTGAGCTACATGTTCGCTCATTTAACAGATACTTTTCAAATAAAGTGCTTATTACATATTCACTTCTAGGCAACTTGAAAATGCACAAGATTTTCTCTCTGTTTTTTTTTTAACTTTGACGAAACTCTCTTTCTTCGAAAATAGCAGCATTTGAATAAAAAAAGCTCACTTCATCAGAAAATACATAATTAATAATACTTATTTACTCCAAGCGAAATTGGCCAGTGGCTGATTACGTTTTAATTGGAAAAGTTTTTGGCGAGAACTCTACTTTTTTTCACAGATAAATTATTCAACAGCAGCATTTAATTATGTCTTTTTCACTCGCATGTAAATAAGCTTTATTGCTTCACACTTCAGTTTTGATAACAGCTTTCATGTGAAAATTATTTTTAGTCTGTCTAGCCAAAAATTTTCCTATTTTATTCTTTGCATTTTCGTTATAATGCAATGTTTCAAACAAAAGAATTTCGCAAGTTTCCATGTGATTACTTTAGTCACTCGTCACACTTTAAATTACGCAAAAATGTTACTAAAAATTTAATATTTCGAATGAAATTTCTACACATTTAAAAGCACGCTTTTCTCGATAATTCCATATCTCACCCTAATTTTATTATGATTTTTAAATTTCACAGAGTGTCGTTCAAATAAGTGCTAGGCAATATTGAAAATGTTGTCGAATTGAAGTACTCAAGAAACTAATTTAGCTGAAAGATTTAAAAATGCTTAAAAATCGATTCCTTTAGAAATCAGGAATCAAGCTGTCCTCGTCAAACTAAAAAATTCTAAAACACCAGAACGTTCACTTTTTGCCAGAACTTTAAATAACCTTTAAGAATTATATTTGTCACAATTGGAAATATGGCTCACAAAAATTTGGTTTCAACGAATGTTAAACCGATTTTTAGGTTGA
>NCKU01000743.1:0-34144 GCA_003675995.1 Dinothrombium tinctorium | reverse complement strand
TCGGAGCGGCGCGCGAGACGAGCGCTGCGAGCGCAGCTCACAGATGGGGCGCGCGACGTTGGCGGCGCCGCGTGCGTCGGACGCGCCGACGGGGGAGGCGCGGTGGGCGCGCGACACGTGAGCGGAGCGCGCGCGGCGATTGGCGCGCGGCGCGGAGGCCGGGCGCGGGACACCGCCCAGCGTCGGCGAGCAGCGCTCCATTCTTGGGAATCCTGACATTCTTTGTTTCTTTGTCAACCGTTTCGTGTGTTTGTGTTTCTGCACGAGTCGATTGCACGGTGTGCGCACCTCGCCACTAGCGAACAGACCCATGTCCAGCGGTGGAGCGATACCTCCGCAGTGGGGCGACGGCCCGCCGACCGTCCCGTCGCAGATGTACCCGGATTCGGACTCTCACGAAGACGACTCGAGCAAAGACGGCTCCGTAAAGGGCAGTGATCTCAACAGCGGGGGCGCCAATTCGGACGCGGAGGGCGTGTGGTCGCCGGACATCGAGCAGAGCTTTCAAGAAGCTTTGGCCATTTACCCGCCGTGCGGCCGCCGAAAGATCATTCTGTCCGACGAAGGAAAGATGTACGGTACGTCTGCTCTGCGCTCGCTGCACTCACTGCGCTCCTCTCTTCACGTGACCCCACAGCACACAGTGGCAACAGGTTTCGTGTGCGTGCGGACACCGCGCCGTCGGCGCTGTCCGCGGGGCACGCGAGGCCTACATTCACACGCGCGCTGCGATCGCCTTGTTTTCGCGTTCTACTCGCTTTTCGCTGTCGAAAGCGGTCGGTGCTCGCTTCACTTTGTCCATCCTTGTGTCCGTCGCTGTGAAAACTTGCGATCCGCGCGCGCGGCAGCGTCGCTCAGGTGTCGCGCTCGTTTCGGGCCGATCGCGCTCGTGGCCTGCGCTGCGAGGCCGCGAGGCGCCTCGCTGAGTTTGGAAGTTGGCACGCAAAGCGACGCCTATGTTTGAATCGAGCGAAAAGTTGAATCGAAAAGTTGTGAATTGTGAAATTGGCGAAATGAATGCGCTCGCATCGTGCAGTCTTCGCTTGACGCAATTTTTTATCGTTTCGTAGTCGAAACGCTCGCGAATAGCGGTTGTTTTGGAGCGGAGCCGAATTGCGGTGAATTGCGGTGACGACAAGTGATGCTTTTGTGGAGAATGAAGTGCGATCGCTGCGATGCTTGCAGGTCGAGATGGATGCGAAGGCAAGCCTCTGTTGCAACCGTCATCACCACCAGCGACAAGAAAAAGTTTTCTCGCATTTGCAATTTTCAGCTGTTTTCTTGCATTGCTGCATTTCACTGCTGTTTGCTGCTCTCGCTGCTGCAGTTCACTCTTTTTCTTGTTTCGCATTTCGATTGCAATTCGCTGCAAGCAGCAAACGAACGAATCGCAATTAAATATCTACTCTCTGTGCGAGTATCTTCTGCGAAGCGAGCAGCGAATGCCGAAATTCCAGACATTCCTTAAATTCCATTTCATCCTGTTTCTCCGTAGTTACACATATTTCGCTTCGAAACGCGGCCGCCTACGCCCCGCGCGCTGCGAACAGGGCTGCGAGCGCTTTGCGGGCGTCGAGACCATGAAACGCGCAGCACAACACACTCACGCATTTGAATGTTTCGCAATCAGCAGTAATTAGCGCAGTTCGGGCGCGACCCGTGCTCGCATTGGGCTCGCCGCTGCTCGCCGTGACACGAAACGCCACTGCTATTTTCGGTGCTTTGGTTACCTCTGGTTTATTATTAAAGTAGTTTACGTCAGCATATCTCTCTTTGTGCACTTCTCGGCTGAAGAAGCGCAAAGAGAGAGCGAGAGCGAGAGAGAACGAGAGAGAAGCAAAAGTTTTACCCGTTTATTGCATATATGAGTTTCTCAAAATTCCGCACATATTTTCACGCATCGATTCATTTTCGCTGCTCGCTTCTTCTCTGATGCTTCGCTTTCATCGCATTCTCCGCTCTTTTCAGCTTTTATATAAAAATGATCGTGAAAATATTATTTTCGTGCCTTTTGTCGAGAGAATCGCGCGCGCGAAACGAGACCTAATTTCGAAAATACCATTTCATATCATTTCGTAATAAAAAGCCCGATTCTGCCGATCGCTAGAATTTTGTTTTCGTTCTCGCTCACTCTTGGAAGCTGTGTTGTTGTCTATTCACTCTTCGCGTTTCGCAAACATTAAAGCGCATTAATTAAATAGTTCCAAAACGTTGTATCAGAAAAATGAATTCAAAAGTGAAAATTCATTCGCTTTTATTTCGTATATCGTATCATTTTTAAACGCAGCAATTACCAAAAACCGTGATTACACCGTAACCGGGTTTCGCTGATTTTCGCTTTGTTTTTGTGCTTCGTGTGCGCATTGAGTGTGATTTTTGTGTGTAGTATTTATGCGTAAATGTATATAATTTCAATTATTGAAAAATAACACACACACATATCGCGTATCTATCGAATTGTAGCGTTAAATTAGTGTATTTCTTCGAGCTTTTTAAACAGATAGCGAGAGAGAGAAATAAAAATTTTGATAATTCGCTCGCTTTTGTCGATTACATTTTTCGAAAAAGAGAAAGAGCGAAAGAAAGAGAATGAAAGATATCACTGTTTTCATTCGTCTTTATCACTTTTAACTTTAAAAATATAATAATCGCTCTCTCTCTCTCTCTTTTTATAACAGGTGTATACCGTTTTTTTTCGAAGCACTGTTCAATTTTTATATAATATCCTTTGTGTTCTGTTAAAAACGCATCGAATATAAATTATAAAAATTTAATTTTCGGGCCTCTCTTTTTTATTTCTACCGTACAAATGCACGAATTCCTCAGTTTTATTGCACAAATATGCGTATTGTAAAATTGTTCACTTTTTCTAAAGTGCAGCGTTCGCTTTATTAAAGTTTGCGTTTTGAATTTTACACATTTTGAATCGAATCGAAAATAATACGATAAAAGCTGATTATTTATGAAGTAGAAAAAAGAGTGAATATTAATAATAACCATTTTACAGCGTATTTATAATTGCGAAATACATTGTGTATATAGAATCGCGCATAACATACGCACATACACACGCTTTTCATGCAATCATTCAATTACATTTTCTTGAATGTCATCAATTTCAAATATGTTTGCATTAAGCTCTGCCCTTTTTGCCGTAATCATCTGTTTGTGTATGTTAATTTGGTTTTTTTTTTCACTTAATCTCTCTTTTTTTCAATTAACAATCGCAATTAATTTTATGTACATATATTCCAATTTTCTTCCTCTCATTTCGCGCATAATTACGAGACAATCTTTTTCATCTCTTTGTTTGCAATATGAAACATTTTTGACGTGTGTATGTGTTTATACGTTAGTTTTTTTACTCTTTATTTGTTGCTTACTCAATTACAGAAAACAGCAGCTTATTTGTATTGTGCTAAAACGCTTGTTGAAATTCATCTGCATTTTCGTATAAATCTGGCGAGCAGTAAGCAGATAACAAATAGCAGCGAGGAGAGAGAGAGGTTTGCATTAATTAAACGTGCATTTTGTATTGTGTGAAAATTGGACGAGAAAAAATAAATAAATAACAAACAGTTGCGAAACGAAAATAATGGGAAACGAGCAGAATCGAGAAGAGCTAGAGAAGCTACTAATTAAAGTACGATGTATGGCGAGAAATAAATTTAGAAGCGAAAAAAAAGTAATAATTTCGTTAACCCTTTACGTCCGGTGTATATTTATTATTTTTTGACACTTTCACAAAGCCTGAAGAGCATCAATTTTTGAAAACTTGACCCTAGACGAGTGCGCGCCAAGTTTGTTCTTCGACTGCTTTAATAATCTAAACACACGTTGTTAAAGTTTTATCGTTGTTTAATTATGAAAACAAATCGAAGTAAAATAGTAATAAGAAGAGCTGCGAAACAAGACACTACACATGGAGTGAGGTGGTCACACGCTTTGCGAAGTGAAAAAATGCAACAGCCGCTCCGAACGCGAATTTTATCCCACGTTTTATAAGAAGTTTAAAAACCTTTATTAAACAAAGCAGCAGCGAGCAGTTTAAGTGGAAGAAGCAAGTCTCTCGCTCGCTCTCACTTGAGTTGATTGCAGTGTGTCCTCTCCGCCAGCGAAGTGTATGTGTTGCGACCGTTTCGAGAGTAGCGCAAAGCATGCTTATTTGCTAGACTTGTATATAATTATGATTTAAGAAATAACACACGCAAAGTGTTAAACGAATATTTTGAAGAAAGGTAGTGCGAGTCTAAATGCGAAGCATGTTTTGCTTTTTATCGCGAAATGGTACTTTGCTTTCTCTGCTTTCGTCTACTCTTCTGCTCTCGAATGGCTTCGTCTCTCGTTTTAGCTCTCTTCATTTTCTCGCAATGCTTCAAATTTCAAATTAATGATTTTTACTGTTTTTTAAATGTCGCAAAGTGAGTGCTGAGAATGAATAATTAAGGAAATTGTTTTCGAAGGGGTAGTCAAGAAACGTAGCGAACGCAACTGCCAACGTAGTTAATTAAATGCAGGTCGAAATGTGAAAATGAATTTTAATTAAAACAGTATGCCAGGAATGAACGCTGCTATTTCTCCCTCTTGCTCTCTCGCGCTCTCTATTTCGCTTCGCCTTTTGTTACCTTGCAATCGACTGCAGAAACGAAGGACAATTCGCTACTTAAACAAAAACAATTTAAATTAAACGTGTACAGTATACACATTCTCCAAATTGTTGCTCGCGATCGCATTGTTTCTCCTCTCCTCTCCTCTCCTCCTGTCCAATTCGCAACGCAACAAACAAAACAATCGTCTGTCGATTTTGCATAACTTTTTCGCCAGTGCCAAAAGCCAATTTGCTTCCACTTTTACGGCAGCAAACTGTTCAGACGACAAAACATTTCTAGCTTGCATCGCCCATTGTTTTCATCGTCCCTTCTCGGGTTTCATTTCGCCGCTATTGATTCAAGAAGCATTGTTTGCGAGTTACTATTTTCAGCGCACAAACACAGCGATCGCCCCGAACTTCGGCTCCACGGTCTGGTTTCCGCAAAAGCGATTGGAAGCCCTTTTCTCTCTTCACTCTCCGTTTCCTCGAGTTTTGAATAGTTTTTGTGAAATGCATTCTCAATGCTTGAGTTTTCAATATTTAAGTAGTAGTTGTGTAGTTGTAGTATTTGTTGTAGCGTCTATTCATTCACCTATCGATTCGTGTTCATTCACGTTCGCAGTCATTCATTGATATAACACCTGCTCGCAGGCATTTTTTCAGGGGAATGTGTGAAAAATGGCTCTCGCGTTGCGATCCGGCGACGGCCGTGCCTTAAATAGGTCTTTGTGCCTCGGGAGCAGGCATCGGGAACAGCCAAGCACAGCTTTTTCTTCGTCGCTCGCCAACTTCCTCGAACAGCAGACAAAGACGTGGGCCTATTTTCATTGTGCGGACACAGGTTATCGAGCAGCTGTCGCGCTGCAGGTATTTTAAAACTGCTCGAGCCTCGCACCGCAAACACAAACACGCCGAGCGTTTGAAACAGCGAAAACTAATTTCCCTTCGTAATTTTCAGGTCGCAACGAATTAATCGCACGGTACATAAAATTGCGGACTGGTAAAACGCGGACACGGAAACAAGTATCTAGTCACATTCAAGTGTTAGCGAGGCGTAAAGCTCGGGAAATTCAGTCGAAATTAAAGGTATGCCATAAACGCTTTTTTGCGAGCCGACAAGCACCACCACACTAGAACACATGCACCAGAGACAAACGTCAATTTTGTGGTTCGTCAGCCCGCTCACTCGCTCACCGTTTTTTTCATGTCACACGGACACAAAACACACACTATTTTTTGTTTTTTGTTTGGTTTCTGTTTGTTTTCTTTTTCTTTAAACCCAAATGAAGGATCAGTCGGCAAAGGAAGCAGCTTTGCAGTCGATGTCGTCGATGTCAAGCGCACAGATAGTATCAATATTTTACTCTCCTCAGGATCAGGCCGCCAAAGAAAAAGCACTCCAATCTTTGACCACGGCTCAAATTGCGTCCCTCCAAAACATCCAAAACAAGGCAGCGGCCATCACCGGCCACCATCCGACCAGCGCGCATCACGTAACCGCAGCTTCGCACGTGGCCACGGCGGCCGCTGGACTCGCCGCACTCGGTTTGGCCGCGCCGCCCTCAGTGACCCCGTACACACCATCTCATGTAAGTGCACCACTCGATACTGCGCTACAGACACCCAGTATCGACCTGCGGTCGGGCATCGACTCGCAGACCGATCGAAGACTAATGTGTTGATGTTTTTGCATCAAACACTCATTAAACCACAGCACGATTTATTACATATAAGCGTTTTCGTGCCCCGCATTCGCATTCGCCGTCAATACACTCGCGTTTTATACTCCCTTTGCGCAACGGGAAACGCGTCGATTTTAATTACCGAAATTTTAATTAAATTAACAAATTGAAATTAGGATTCGAAGAAATCGATTTCATAACGACTGTTTCGCGCGAAATCCGGGAGAAATACGCAAAAATTCGGCGTATGCGTGCGAGTGTGTATTCGGAAAGGAGGAAAGTTTTTAATACGAATTATTAGTTTGATTATAATTAGCTTTTTGGCAGCGTTTTTCGCGTTTTGCAATTAATCGAAGCACAGTTTTGAAGGAAAGTGAAAGAAGAAAGCAAAACGAGAAAACGATTGCTTCGCGCGAAAACCGTCGGTAAATAATTCCCCTCGCCTTTGATTGATTTATTAACGGGAATTACCTTCAATTAAACCGACGTCACAAGCGTATCGCTTTTCTTTATAATCATCACAAATTCGCTCTTTAAGACTATTTCGACCTATTTCTCGACCGCATTCACCAACTCTCTTTCTCTCTCTCCCCTTGACCGCCACAGTTCTGGCAGCCCGCGGGCCCGACCACTGACGACATTAAACCTTTCAACGATGTAAAGCCATTCAATTCAACGGCCAACACACCGAATCAATACAACAGTAATCACACCAACAACAATAACAATAATTCACCGCCATATCAGGGAAGATCCATAGCCACCCAAAAACTTCGCCTTGTCGAATTCACCGCATTCATGGAGTGCACCAATGGTCAACAGACCGAGAAGCACATATTCGCGCAGATCGGCTGCTTGAATCCGACATACAGCGATCCATTGCTCGAAGATATCGACATTCGCCAAATTAGCGACAAATTTCCCCAAAACAAAGGAGGTCTCAAAGAACTGTATGATAGAGGTCCATCGGATGCCTTCTTTTTGGTCAAGTTTTGGGTGCGTCTCTTATTTCGTAACCGCTTTCTTTACTGCGAACGGTCAATGAATTTGTTTTTCTCGACAGGCGGATCTGAACATTCCGCCGACGATGGCGGACGAAAACGGTGCCTTTTATGGAGTGACAGCTTTGTTCGAATCGAGTGAAAGTATGACCATAAGTTGTTCGACCAAAGTTTGCTCCTTTGGAAAACAAGTGGTAGAAAAAGTAGAAGTAAGTGAAGAAAGAAACAATCGTGCGAAGTGTTGTCGCTGAAAAAATCGCTCGCAGCGATTTTTGCTTTGCACTCACCGCACACACAAACACACGACACTTGCTCTTCTTTCGTTTCTTTCTTTCTTTCTCTCTTTCTTTCTCCATTACACTAGTATTGATACAAAGCCTCAGTCTTTTGCCATTCAACAGGTAGAATTCCCGGTCTACCAGAATGGTCGCTACATTTACCGAATCGATAAGTCGCCAATGTGCGAGTATATGGTTAATTTCATCCACAAGTTGAAAGATCTCCCGGAAAAATATATGATGAATTCTGTTTTAGAAAACTTTACTATATTACAAGTTGTGACAAACAGAGAAACGCAAGAGACTCTGCTGTGTATAGCTTTTGTATTCGAAGTTTCTGTATCTGAACACGGCGCTCAGCACCATATTTATACATTGGTAAAACCGAATAATGATAATCACTGAAGTTGCCGCTGTTAAAAAATAAAGCCAGTACTGAATCGGACAACAACAACAACAAAACAGCAAACAAACAAACAGACATGCATCGATTCATGTTTTCGGAAATGGAAGTTGAATGGAAGAACGATGATTGACTACAAGTTTTAATGCTGCTATTTCATTTTTACGTTTTAACAGTGCTAAGTTTTTTTAAGAACTCTTTTTTAATTACACGACTTTCAGTTGCGAATGAAAACAAAGGTTAAACCTTTTGAAAAATTTAATTAATTAATCCGCTATCTGTTTAAACGTTGAAAATTTCTCGTCATCATTTGTTCGTTTTTCGAGAGAGAAATTTATTATCATTTTGATTTTATTTTTTAGTTGATCTCAAATCAAAAGAAAGAAAAAACACTTTTTTGCAGTGTTGTGGAGTATTCTTCTTCCTTTTGAATTTTTTTTTTTGAAATTTTGTGGAAGTGAACGAAACGAAACAACCGACTTTTCTCGAATTGTATAGCAAAACTTTTTGTCAGTGCCATTTTAATTAGATTCGCTTAATTAAAGGGCAGCTTGTATCCAAAATCTTTTTTAAGAAAAAGGGACGAAATTCAAGAGCCAAAACATAAAATAAAATAAAACACGAAGATTATTATTATAAAAAGTGAACAAACACGAAAAAATTTTTAAAGTAAACCAAAATAAGAGCCAATTATGTGACCAAACAAGACGTTTTAAAGTGGAAGGAAAGAAAAAAAAGAAAATTTTTGTGAACTTAAAACCGCATCGAAACGTCTCTATGCAGTTTAATATTTGTAATTCATATCATTTTAATTAAAGAAAAGAAATCATTATTAAGTAAAAAAACAAATTGTACATAAATAAGAAGTTTCGAGTTTCTGGTTTTGTCAAAGAGCTTGATTTCTTTCCAAGAGAAGCACAGATAGTGGCCACTCTGCAAATTTTTTTTCTCGATTTGTTTTCTTTAATCATCATTGAATCGAAAAACTTTTTTTCGCGCAAATCTCTCACAATTATAATTTTGGAGCGCAAAAACAAGCAAAGTTTGGGCTCAATTCTGTACTAAATTTAAACATAATTTTTCAAAGCGATCGCTTTTCGAAAAAAAGGGTTTCGAAAGAAGAAGAAGAAGAAGAGAAAAAAACGAGCTGAGATTAAATCTTAACCTAAATGCAAATGTGCAAGTTTTGCAAAGCGATGGCGAAATAAGAGGAGAGAAGAAAAGAGCAGAGCAGAGAGAGAGAGATTAAGAAAAACCCTTTCATTAAATACCCGCGTGTAAAAAACCGAAATGAAAAACCCAAAAAATTATCAAAGGCGCTTCTAATCGAAACAAATGTGGGAAAATTGTTTGTAGAAAATGCAGCGAGAAAAAACGTATTTCCAATTTGCGCGACAATTTAAAAATCAGTTCGAAGCACTTTTTTTTTCTCGTCTCAATAGTGACCCAAAAAAGTACAGTCTTTTATTTGAAAATTGTCTCAGTTTTTTTTTGCACGAATATGAAGCGATACGAACGAAAACAAGCCACACTTTGCGATCGCCCAAATTTTAATTTCTGCACCGCGAGACTACTTTTTCTTCTTTTTCTTCTTCTTCTTCTTCGCCAATGCTGCTTCTATTCATTCATTTGCTTGCAAAAATTAATTTACATTTTTAAACAGCCGAGCGAGCGAGAGAGAAAGAGCGAGAGAGCGATTCGTAATAATCGTGAATTGAGCGAACAGGTAAAACGCGCTCTAATGTTCAAGGTTTGCCGTTTTTTTTTCTACTTTGAATTTTGAATTTTAACCAATTTTCCACTTTGTTATCAATGCATAAAATTGCTAATTTTTTAGCTTGGTCGACTTCTCTCGCTTTCGCATTTTTATTTTATTTGTCTGTTTATTTTCGGCGAATTCCACTTATTTTCACAAACAAACAAGTGCAATAAATGCAATGTCGTCGGAAATTTTCAATTTTCTCGCTCGCTATAATTCTCGCCGCCGAGAATAGCGAAATGAGGCCAATGCTTCTTTGTATTTGAATACGCGGTTTAGAAAAAAAAACGAAAAAAAATCTCCTGTGACCAGTAAAAAGCGAACCTATTAAAATCAAAGCATTTTTCTACGTTCTTAACACTTGCCATTTTGCACAGTGCGTCCGTGTTACAATGAAAAATTAAATTCTCGCGAATCACAAAAGTGTGAAAACCATTGTCATAAAAATCGCAATTTAGATAAGATTAAAGTAGAAAATTTAAATTTTAAATAAATAAAATTAAATTAAAATGAATAATTAAAAATTTTACGAACGTAATTAAGTGAGGAGTTTGTATACGTTTTTTTATTAGGCTAATTTAATGCTTTAATCATGCTTAAAAACTGTGTGTGTGTGTGTGTGTGTGTTGCTCTTCTCAAACGGTCACATGCACTAAAGTGAGCGAAGTGAAATTTTTTTCTCTCTCTCTCTCTGCGAACATGGAAACTTCTTTTCTCACAATTAATTAAACGAAAAAAATTTTTTTAGAAAATGAAAAATTAACGTCAAAGTAAATTTTTACTCGATTATGCAAACAAAATTCATTTTCTCTCTCTCTCTCTCTCTCTCTCTCTTTCTCTCGTTTCGTTCTCAATATGTATTTAATATAATTTATATATATTCATCGTTTTGAAGAGGAAAATAAGTATGAAAAGAAGTAAGAAGAAGCAAAAAAAGTTTTTCGCGAAGCAACTTTGCGAAACTAACAACTTTAAACGAAGAAAAAAGTTTTTTAATATATAATATGAGCTTTGATTGCTTTCACTTCGTTCAACTTCACTCTTCATTTCGCTGTTCAATTAAATCGCTATTTATAACAAATACATAATTCAACACATTTTGAGTTGAGTAGAGAAACATTCGCCGAGAGAGAGAGAGAAGAGGAGAGAAACACGCGAAACAATTGTTTGTAGCAGTGAGTAAATGATGGAAGTAAGAGTAAGAGCGCGACGAAAAGTAAAGCGAAGTGTATAATACGAAAAGTAATTCAGTATAAACAGTGTATTATAGCAAAAAGTAATCGACTTAATGATGTTTGATTTTTTGCCTTTTCGCCTCTCTTTGCTTCGTTTCTCGCTCTCTTCTCTTCTGTTTCGTTTTTCTTCTCGAAAATATAATTTTAATTTAAAACACACTCTATTTAAAAATAGCAAATGATAATTCGCGTCGTTTTCGCTTTCGTGAGTTCTCTTCTCTTCTCTCTCTCCTCTCCCTTTCCTCTCCTTTCTTTTCACTCGCTTCCATTTCGCGTTTAAGCATTTCGAAAATTAAGCATTTTGAAAATGCGAGAAACAAAATCATTCTTTTCGAGAAAAAAAGAAATGAGCGAAAATGAATAGACATCATTAGGCGAATGAGAGGAGCGAAAGCGAACTGAATTTACATTTTTAGAGCGGGAAGATCGCTAATACCGCACTAGCAAACTCGCAACTGCGAATAATCTTTTCTTAAGTGAAAAGAAAAGAGCGAAGAGAAAAAAATTTCTTAAAAAACATTTACGGTGAACACATTTTCCGTGTTATTTATTGCTTTAAAATTAAAATGAATATTTATTTCTTCTTCGGCTGTGAAACGACCAGAAAAAAGCTGAAACACACACACAAACACATACAATTCAAGAGTAAAGAGATTTAAGCAAAGGTGTGGTCAAAATTCACGCTACATGCAAAATGTTTCACAAACTTTTTATCATTTCATTTCATTTCGTATAAATATAATTTTTATTTAACTTCTCTTCAACGGTGAAATAATAGTAGAAAAACGAAGCGAGCGAGAGAAGAAGCAGCCAAAATCAAAAATCGAAAATTCAAATACGTGAATTGATGCGTACAAATTTACCACGCTCAAATTGCTTTGCATCAATTGCCGTCGAAATAGTAAATACACACAAACTATTAGCGAACGCTGCCAAATGACAAATCTACTGTACGCACAACTGTTATTTCTATGCATTTAGCGATTTACCAGAAAGAAAGAAAAAACCAAACTACAAATTAACTTTCGGGTTCAAATTGTTTTTTTTTGCGATTCCACTTTTAGTTTAGTTTTCTTTTCTTGTTTTATTTGCGTACAGAACGAGTTAAAAGAAAAGTGCACAAAGAAACTAAATGAAGAAAGATTAAGACACAATGCGTGTGTGTGTGAGTGTGCAACATTTGCTGTTTCTACAAGAATAGAGAATATAGAGAGAGAGAGGGGGGCAAGCGAAAAGGTAGACAGAAAGGTGCCCGAGAAACAATAATAAAGGCAGGAACCAGCGTTAGACGTTTTTAAAGTCGAAGAAATTTCGCTTTGGTTTTTTTTCGCGCAATAAACAATTGAAAATTTCGCTGCTTTTTCACGACGAAAAAAAAACGCATTTTGAAGTGCGAGCATACAAAAGCAAAGCGAACTACAAGTTCACGAAATTTTCGCTTTGTATACGCGAGCAGACTTTTCTTTCGAACATCATCTTCTTAGCAAACAATGGGATGATGAAATTAAGCGCTTTTTCTGCACGTCGTTTCATTTAATAACAATAATGATACTCGATTTACGAAAAACAAGCGTTTTTAACGCGAACAATGTACACTTTTTTTCATTATTAATTCGACTGAATTAAGTAATGAGAAGCAGATGAACATTGAAAAAAATTAATTTGCTTGAGCACCAAAACAACTTGAGCGTTTCGAAGGAAAAAAAAAGTTTTTTTCTTTTCGCTTCTAAATTATAAAGCGCGGCGATTTGTTGTACTTGCGTTCAAACAGAATATTCGTAGTGTGCTTTCATTTTTACTTTGTACATTGTTTACGAAAATATTTTATTTTCTTATTTATTTCTTTTTATTAACAAAAAAAGAGAAAAAATAAATTCTTAAAATTGTGCATTTCTAAAATTTAATTATTTTTGAACAAAGCTTCTTGTTAATTTAAATCGAACACACTCGCTAAGTAAGCAAACGATACGACATCTAACGTATGCTGGTGAAGAGAAGACTCGCTTAGACATGTTAAAATTAAATTTTTTTTTCAGGTGATCGCATCTTTTCAATTAATTTTCGAATAAATTTTTCTCCTTCTTCTAATACTTCTATCGTAACGACGTCAGTCCATGAGTGTTCTGTGGTCTGAGAGAGAGAGAGAGATAGAAAAAAGGAAGAAATTATTAAATTTGAAAAAATTATTGCACAAAATTAGGAAATTTTTTAAAGGTTACAATTTACGTAAAATTTTTCAAAATATTCTCCTAAAGGGGAATTTCTTTCGAGAATATAGATGCGTCTGCATAGTACGAGTATTTCGAATTCATATCATATCTCCACTTTCAATAGCACTTATATTTCAATTATAAAATAGGCTAAATTAAAATTCAATTAGCAGAAATGTAGTCAGGTAGAGTAGAGAGGAAAAAAAAATTTTTTTTCCTGTCACAAGTTTCTTTATATAGAAATGTCTAAATTTAGACAAGAGCAAAAAAGAAATAAACGGCTGCTAAACTACTTCTTGCATATCTTATTCACTCGAAACGCTTTTTCTAAAGTTTGAATGAAAATATATCTACAGCATGTGATTTTTTTTGGCAGATCATTTTTTTCAAGAATGGAATTACAAAGTAAACTTTTTTTCTACAATCAAGATCAGAAGACGAAGAAAAAACTTAAGAGCCTTGATGGGTTCGAATGCATTCATAAACGATTGCGCGTTTTGAAACATAAACTTATATAGTTCAAGCGAAAATTGATAAAAAACAAATTGCATAAGCGAAGTAAGAAATTGAATTGCAATTTTCTTTTTATCTAAGTTAGCGTATTGCATTCTTTCGTTTTTACCTTTCTCGGTAAGAACACTCGAGCAGGAAACGAGAAGAAAGCCGCTAATATTGATTATTATTGATCTTTTCCCGAAAAGAAAAAACTTATTCTCTCTCAATATTTTCTTTTGATCAGTTTTTTCACTTTTATAAACACGAAGAAAGTTTGCGATTAGATTCGAAGCACTCAATCGATGCGATTGTCATTGAAAAAAGAGAAAAAGAGAAAAGAAAAGCGAGAATTTAGATAAATTTTCATTGAAAGCCATTTTCAGTCGCTCTCGTTGCTGCTAATAGTTTGCATCGCTTGTGTGTCGTACGATTCTCTATGTCGATTACTTCGTGTAATTTTCCAATAATTGAGAAAGCGTACGAGAGCAAAATAAAAAAGGCAATATAAGTGCCGCGATAATCTTTCTTTTTCTTCGATTGTATGGCATTTCTTTTATATTTATTTACGTTTTTATTTTATCGCGAGAGAAATAAAAATGTTATTTTCGGTATGAGTGCGAGCGAGGAAAAAAGTTGAAGTGAGGGTGAGAAAGAGAAAGTGTGTGAGTCGAAAATTTCTGCATTTCTAAGTGAGTTGAAAAATTTTAGACATTTTTTTCAAGTAAAAAGTTAGCAATGAAGTCTGAACACAAAAAATTAAGGAAACGCAATTAAAATTCTAATTTCAGGGTTACTTGACTAATAATTTTCTCACAAATATCTAAACGAATTGTTTAATCGTCGCATTCGACTAAATTCATCAAGCCATGAATCTATTCTCAAATCAATCGGCACAAAGTATTTGTAGGTTAAATACGAATACGAATCGGTCTTAAAACGGCACTTATTAAGAAAATTAAGCGAATCTCGAGCCGAGAGTATAGAGTCGATCGAGTAAGCGCGATCGAACAAGGAGGACGCTTGCGATCGCCGTTCAAACAGATTGCCGTAAGGCAATTTACCACTACAGTAGTGATAATAAGGTGGTGGTGACGGTAAAGTTCGAGGTACGGACCGCGAACGCAAGTGTGGAGGCTCCCAGTGGTCGTACGGGTCGAAGTATCGTCGATCGTGATATCTCGAATGCATCGGATAGATCGTTTCGCCTGACGGATGATGCGAGACGTGGTGGTAGTTGCTGTTGTTGATCACTGAGTACGGCGGCGTCCAGTAGCGGGGCAACATGTAGTACGGATGGCGTGTGAATTGCATATTTGCACTTTTAATAAATACTCGAAGATAGAGAACAAGCGAGAAGAGAGTGAAGCGTCGTATTCGCGATACTTAACGAGCGAAAACTATGAGTGAAGCTCAGGATTAGAATGTTGAGCACTTTTATCAGCGCGCAAAGCAAATAATAATGTTAAGGTTGCACGCGCGTTTATCCTTAACCTAAACCTGAACCCGAAACGCTGCTACTGATTAAATCGTCTAAATATACTCATAAGCCATTTAGCTTGCGAACGCAGTGAAATTTTTGATCGCTGTTCAAGAAAAATGTTTATAAATAAATTAGCAAATCGCTGCTGCACTCGCTGGTTGGAATCGCATTATTTTTAAACCGTGTTTTTGTCAATATTCTCTCTCCTTGACGTAATCAAATTTTTCTTCATCGCTTGCATAATAACGAGTATTTTAAGCATTTCTCTCTCTCGCGAGAATGAAAACACAGGCGATATCTAAACAATTTTTCTCAGCTTTAAAAAACGTATTTCGACTGGGAATAAACCGATGGATTTCCCTTCGCTCAATTAAGTGTTATTTAATCAAAGCAGCGGATGTTAATATGCGTTTTTAATTGCGAAAATGAAAATTTGTACAAATTTGTCTTCGCTATTTCGAATCTCAGACAGATGATAATTAACGCGAAAATATTGGTCGCAAATTTATGAGCCACTTCGAGCTTTTTTTCACTAAAATTAGTTTTTTTTTCTTGTTCCCTTCAAACAAAAAAGTTATTTTCTGTTTACAAAATCGAGAAGGAAGCAATAAGTTTGATTTCTGACAAGATAAATCGCTTTTCGTCAGATTTCCTTCGTAAAAATTATGGCACAAAATCTTGGCATATATTGAATGATCTAAAAGCGTTTGCTCATGATTTACGACAAAATGATATTTGAATTTTTCTGAGTTATTGGATCTGTTTTCCTTACAATAAACCGGTAAACATTGCCGTTTGAAATAAGAGCTTTTTTGGTGCTTAAGGGCGTAACCAGTTTTTTTCTATTTACAACGAACGATGTTCGCTGATTATGTGTAACTAATATTACAAAATTTTCAGAAATATATTTTACTACAGGAAAATAAAAATGTAAATACAAATTTTATGGAAAACACACAGTTAGTAATTAATTAAGGATGTGAACAAAAATTGGAAATTCCTTAAGAGCGCGTGATAACCTATAAAATAAATCAAAAAGTGAAATACATCGATGATGTTGCTGTTTCGTTTTAGAAATTCAAATTTATTTTGGCGAAAAAAACTCGACAAATTTATGATGATTTAAAACCACAAGTTATTCACGATTAAGCAATTTCGTTTGTCAATAGCTTGAAAAAAGCTGCCTTATAATGATCTAGATAATATTTATAATGATCTAGACTAAGCGATTTAAATGAAGACGCGAGCAGAATTGAGGAGTCAATAGCGAAGAAAAAGCAAAAATTTGCTCTAGATGTGTGTGATTATAACCACTTGAAAAGAGCAAAAATTATTGATTAGATCGTTGTTGTTGCTCGCGCGCAGCGATCTCGAACAATCAAAAAGTTCAGACAGAAAAATTATTTGTGTTAGAATCGTTGATAATACTCAAAGGAGTTTTAAATGTAATGAATAGCGAGTATTCGTTTCCTCTTTTTTTTTATTTAAATCTAATGCTTCATCCACATTCATCGATCTTAATTACCATCGTAAATCTCTTTTCATTTGAAATTTAATTACACTGCCGCGATTAAAACGAAATAGTTTTTATTAAATACGCATTTACTCGCAAGAACTTATGATTCAAATGTTTGATAAAAGTGATGCATCGAAATACTTGCGATGTGCGATCCACAAAAGCGATGTGAACAAACTCACGCGTTTTTATCAAAACATTTCTGTAACGTAAAAATTAATTACCGAAAATTAATTTTAATCTTAATTCTTTCAACTTAATTAATGATCAACGCGATAGAAATATAAATCGATCGCTCATTGAATTATTTATTAAATCGTCGATTAAAAATTTTTAATGCGACGATATTTTGTTACTTTTCTCGTTTAGAAAAAATATTTCACAAATATTTTTTTTTACGAGATTTATTTAAAAAATTATAAATTTCAACCATTTATAATATCAAACGTCAACAAATAAATTCGTTAAATTATTTTTTATCTTAGCAAATTCATAATTACATTTGCGCTCCTGCACCGGTCCGTTTAATTTGAACTTATTTCGAAAACAATTTTTTTTCTCCGTAATCTTATTTCGCTGGAAACTCGCTAGATTAATTCGAAAAATTCAAATTTTTGTACGATTCGAACGAGATTTTCGTGAGAGAAAAACTCGCTTATTTCGAAAACAATTCTTGAAAATAGTAAATAAATCAGCGAGTTTGTTCAAAAAAAAATCAGCCAATTTTCTAGCTCGAAATTACGGACAAATTCACAGATAAAATTGTTTCGGAGTGAACGAATCGATACAATTTTTATTATAATGATCATCTAAAATTATATTTTACCGGAAATTTTGTTTTGTCATAGTTGAATGATAATAATAAAAAAACTTTAAAAAAGCAAAAATTTAATTATCTAAGTGGTCCTTTTTTGCATTTTTTTGTCGCTCGCTAAGCCTATGATGATTTTTTTTTAATCAAGCACACACATGTTATTATAATTTTTCACACTTTCATTTTCATTTCGAGCTAATTCGTCGAAAAATTTCACAAGTTCATCATTCGCGTTTTAATCGCGCGAATGATTTTTTGCAATGCTGGACTGTCAATTTGCGACAATGAACAATGAAAACAATTGTAAAATGAATTGTGAATGTTGTCAAAGTTGTTTAAAAAGTTATAATAGTTTAAAGCGTTATGCAACATAGTGCATGATGCACTTACTACTACGAGAAAAAATATTTGCATTTTGAGCGCTACGCTAATAAACAATATTCAACTTTATTTTATTCAGAGAAATACAGAAAAGAAACCGCTGTGAATATAATAAATGCGTTTTTAAAACACAAGATGATAAAAGCGTTTTCGCTTATAGTGTGCATGATAGTCAAAAATTGCGCTTGTAACTTTTATGATCAGGTAAATTCGAAGCAATCTGAGAACATTACAACTGCTCGATTTCAAGTTATCAAATGTTCGCAGCAACTTTTTTTTTACTCTTATAAGCTTAAAGCTCTCAAAGAAAACACAACATTTTATCGAAAAAAAATTTCATGTCCCGTTGATAAGCAAAATGATCGATCGCAGAATTTTTGCTATAATTGTGTTAGTGTGAAAAATAAATGCACGTGAATAACAACGTGATGATAAAAAAGTATTACGAGCGCATAGCAAAAGGTAGAGGTGTTGATACAATTTGAAAACACTCATAAATTTCAATGACAAGCATTTCTATCTTTTCATCACTCGCTAACAAACGAAAAAAATTTGAAATATGTCGCCGATCGCTGTTTTGAATAATTTCTGAACACGTAAGTATTGAAAATTTTCCGAAAATGTGTGCAAAAACGCAACTTCACGCTGCTTCTCTCGAGTTTTTCTTTTTCGAAAATCGTATAGACGATCGTATTTTTTGCGGTGGAAAAATTTGTTTAAATTCAAAAATTTCCCTGGCTATGAGTAATCGAAAACGGGGAGAAAATACTGAACAGAAGTTCTCGCGAATAATATGCACTAATTTCGGTAAGTAATCGCGAAATGGTACGAATTTTAATTTATGGCGAAAGCTGATTTGCATAATTTTTTGTTTTCCAGCTAAAAACGAATAAAAAACACAGTCGCTTCGAAAAAAAAACGAGCGAAGAGATGCGAAAGCTGAATTCTCGTTCGCGAAACGAAACAGCGCGGCGCACACCTTTTTTGGTGTGAGTCACCAAGATCGTAAATATTCATGAAATTCATGAGCTTTTTTTTCTCACAATGAAAATAATTATTTCGAAAAATGGTTGTGTAAAAATTTATTCCTTTCCTTGTCACTGATTGATGCGAAGCAACGTTTTTTTTCAGCTTATTGTTTACGTCAAGAAAAAGTGTTTCAACGCTTTGTTGAAATAACAGCGACGCTACTGTGGCGAAGAAAAAGATTCTTTTTTTCGCTCGTCGCTGTGTAATTACAATTTGCGGCTTAAAATTGATTTTAAAAAACACGCGCGCACACAATCGAAATGACGACAAATGAGTTCGACTGCGTTATCTGAACGCGAAATTTGTAAATTAGAGAGGAAAGAAGAAATGATAAATTGCGGCTGAAGTTGAAAATGAATGCGGGCTGTCAAATCTCTTTTCTTTTATTTTTTAATTAAATTTTTTCGAAAAAAATTTTGCTCAATTCAATTTTCATTCTCCACTCAGCTTCTTCCTTTTCTTCTTCTTCGCTCGACATCGCCGCTACTATTTCGTATAACGATTTTCAAACGGTTATTTCGGCGTACAACAATAATCGAGCGAACTAAGCTTAACGATTTTCTCATCTCATCTCGTCTTCTGCTTTCGAAAAGCAGCGACAATAAAGAAGCGTAATTCAATTTTAAAAAATCGAACGCTCATTATGAAGCGTAAAACAGCAATTGTCACCGAAATGAAATGCTTACTGCAGTAGGAGAAACAAGCAAAACTTTTACGAGGCTGAAATTAATTTTTTCGAAATTTTACTTCATCTTTTTGCGCCGCTCTTTGTTTCAAAAAGAACTCAGATTCTGTTTTAAACTGGCCCAGGAGCATTTTTAATTTAGTTGCTTTCACGTCGCTTTGATAAAGTTGGATGAAACGATATTATAATTTTATGATGATAGTTTTCAAAAAGATACAATTTTCGTGAATGCACGTTTGGAGAAATGCACAATAGAAATTTACAATCGTTGCCGCATTAATATGCCTTGCTCGCTATTCAAAAACTTGAATTTTCAAATGGATGAGACAGCTTAATAATGCGGTTAAAACTGTACTCGAGCATTAAATAATTAATTCAATTCTAACATTTATATAATGCAAATAAATTTTATTTCTAAAATTGAGTAAATCTACTTTACTTTCGGTTTGTTTTTGCCAAAAAAAAGTATTTCAATTTTTGCGTTTCAAATCAAAATTAGGTTATGAGAAGTCACCTGTTAAATATCAAGCATAATAAAACTTTTGACAATAAAAAATGATCACATTTTTCATCATCTGTTGCACTAGATAAAGCGAACATAATTATTGTTTATTTCAAAATATTTTCTAAGTTAAACGCAAATGTTATTCTGCCAAACCACTAAATTAATTGTGTCTATTAATTCAATCGATAAGAGCGTTTTATCTCGTTCAGTTTGTTTAACGATAAAAAGAACTTCTATGGCTCGTATTTTTCTACGCGAAAATGTGTTCCCCAATTAATTGCATAAGCGTGACATTCGCCGCGATAAGCGTATTTGGCAAATTCATCTAAAAATTAGCCTCGCAGTAAGCGAAAACTTTCATTCGTTTGACAGTTTGGCTTAACGCTCTAATCGAGTTAACAACGAAATTTTTTTTCACATCATTTGCGTCACAATTTGGCAGAAGCTTAGCGAAAGAGCGAAAATTTGCGAAACGAGCGTAGGCAAAATGCAAGTAAACAATAAAGGCAGAAGAAAAAATGTTGATGAAATTTATATTTTCTGAATTACTGTCGAGTATTTGCCAACTTGTTTTTCTTTTCTCTTCTTTTCTTTTTTTACAATTTCCTACAAACATTTGCTCTGCGCAATTCATTGTTATTTCAAATCGAATCGCACTCTCGTTTATTGTATGAAATACTCGAAATTGATAGAGAGCTTTAAGAGGTTACTACGCAGCCGGAGAAAATCGATATCGCGAAGCTAAATGATCAAGTGCATAATCGAGTTTACTTCTTTTCTCGCTTTGATTTTAAAGGTTCATTAGTTTTTAAAGTTATTTAATGCACGTATTCACTATCGGCGAGAATGATTGGCTTCAATGCTCAAGTTTTGAATTCTTTGCTCAAAAGTTGAACAAGATCGTTGAAATAATTACTCGCTGATGATGATGATGAGGAAATTTTACTAAAATGATCATCGAAAACAAAAATATAAGCGAAAGTGTCTGACAACTAAATGCTCGCCAACTCAACGCTTATCGTTTAAGTTGCTAGTTGATGTTGTTATTTAATTTCGATCAAACAAAACTTTCGATTAAAGATAAAACATTTCGTTTAAAAGAAACTGGTTAAGTGAATTTTTAAGCAGTGAATCATTGCATTCATCGATTCCCTTTTTTTAGATATTGAAACGAAAAGCTCTAACAACGTATTTAACGTTTTTGTTTTGCTAAAATTTAAAATAAAAAAATTGTAAACTAACATCACTCGCACTGTTAGTTTTGAAATCGCACAAGTTTTCGCACGCAACTAGAGCTGCCATCTACTTATCTTAATACTCACTGTTGCTAAAGGTAATGCGGAGTGTTTCTTATGCAAGCGAATAACTTTGAGTTGATATTCACAAAAGAGCGTCGTTAACAAAATGTTTTTTGTACCAAAAATAAAATAAAATAAAATAAAATGTTCTCGATATCATCGTAAATCTTGATAAAGCATAACTTAAGCGCGATTCCCATATTTTTTAGTTTGGATGGTTGAGACATGAGATATGCCGTTTAAATTGTTTTAAATCGCTAAAAAAAACTTAACATCAACTTGCAGCATTTATTTAAAAATAAGCTTCGTTTTGACGTAAAGTGCAACTTTTTGGTAAATGCGGCGGAAAATTTCGAAGCCATTTTTTTCGCCCGAGAAAGTTGGCAAATGCATTTGTTTCGTTACAAACTTTAAAGGTGAGACATTAAGCTTTATTTAAATGAATTTTTTGCATTGTCACTCGTATTTATTTTTATATTTAAATAAATTCGCTCGGTTTTATTAAAAACATTTTCTAATTAAACATTTCACTTGAAATAAAATTAAAATTAGGTGTCAAATTAAGAGCCTTAAATTAGTAAAACATGCAGAAAATAAACGTAAAAAATTATTAAAATTTATCGATGCAAAATCTTAATTAACAAATATTTAAAACCACGATTATGTTTAAACACAGTCAAAATATTAAAAAATTTTTTTTAAAGAACTGAACAGCTTTACTTCCAAATTCGTCTAAATCATAGCGAAAAAGCACTTCAAAAATCTTTTTATCACTTTCTCTGCTCTTTGGCTTTTCATTTAAAAAAAGTTTATTTGTGCATTTTATGCATTTTTCTCGATGTCAAATTTAATTACGATCAAATTTTGAAAGAGTGAATAGACAAAAGATGGCAGAGTTTGCGATATGAACAAGTATTTCGATGTTCTCGCTTAAAATTATCAACCTTATCAATAATCAATAAACGCTAATAAATAATTGCTAATAAAAAATCAATACTCGCTTTTACTGATTAGAGTGTATGAAGTGTATTTAGAGTGTCTAAAAGGGAAGCTTTGCTCCATATCGTTTTTTATCGCTTTTATTCTGCTATTTGCTTAATGAAACAAGTTTGCTCATGTTCGTAATGACGATTAAATTTCAACTTTTTTTTTGTTAGAAGCTATCATATTTTAAAATCAAACTATAAAAATTTAATGAAAAGCATAAATGTTAAAATTGAATTCAAAATTTTTAATTTTTAACATAATGAAATGGTTTCATTATATGAATATAAAAATTTTAAAAAAATTTTGAAACAAGAAAAACATATTCGAATGTTTAATTATATTTTCGAAAGTTAATTCAATTTGATAAAAAAGCAATCGAGAAAGAAATTTTTCACATTCTAAAAACGTAAAATGTAAAATTCAATTTTTTTCTTACTCTTCTCTTTTCAATTCAAACGCTTGAATTCGTAGTTTTCATAATCTTTTTGAGATGTTCAAATAATACAATTGCACATGTGTCATTGTTGAGTTTGTTTAGAAAAATTGTGTAAAGAAATTCACTTTGAAAATAGCAACAACTTCGCAAAATTTCAAAATTATTCTCATAGTTGTCATTTTTATCATTATTTTCAATTTTTCAGAGAGTTTTTCTTTTTGAACAAAAGAAATAAAATTTCTTGAGATATTCTTTGCTTTATGAACATATATTTTGAATTTTTTTATTCAAATCACATCATCAAATAAAAATAAAGTTTTATTTCGTTTTTCTTTTCACTTTTTCGAGTGTGGCTGAAGCGAATATTTGCGTTTCACTGAATTTTTCTCTAACGTCTTATCGTCTGAATCGATTTTTTGAAAGCGGAATCACACAGCTTCACATAGAAACTAGAAGTAAAAGTAAGAATTAGAGAAGTGAAAAAATTGCGCACAACACGTTTCGATCGGCTCACAAGTTTAATTAAAATAGCAGGTCAAAATTAAGCAAGATACCTTAAGCTTTTAGCGTCAGTTCGCATTTGAAGCGGCAGCCTTTTGCTTCAATTTCACAATACGTTTGTTGCTTTCAATATTGCGATAAGCGTAATCGCCTCAGTCTTGAACTCGCTCTTGGCAACAAAAGTGATTATGAAAGGTAAGTTAAGCAGGTCGAGGGGACGTAGCTCAGATGGTAGAGCGCTCGCTTAGCATGCGAGAGGTACCGAGATCGATACTCGGCGTCTCCAAATTTTTTGTTTGCTCGCTTTTTATCTTCTTTCGCTTATTGTCGTCGCTTAATTGTCGAGAAAAACGGATTCACACGTTTAGCGCTTGATGCTTGCCACTTCGCTTGCGATCTTTACGCTTCATTTCGATCGACGGCCACTCTCATGCGAATTAATTGAGTTTGATTTTTCGTTGAAAATTCGCTAATTTCATTTCGAAAATTTGCTCCCAATTTGAATATTAATTTAGGTGGTCTCGAAACGCATCGAGGCAAGTGTTAATCGCATCGTTTACGCTAAGCGATTCAAGAGCAAAATGTATTTAAATTGTGAATCTCGAGGTACAATGTTAAGAATCAAAAATAAAAGATTCACAAGAAATGAAATGAAATAAAAAAAAACGCAAAACAATGTGTCGATTGTTACGCGACGATACTTTTTAACCTCAAAACCAAAGAGAATTTTAAAGAAACGCTAAACGATGATACAATTTAACAATTTGCGATTTGTATCAATAACCGTGAAATGACAAGAAACGCTTTGTCTCAATTAACGGAAGAATAGCTTTCCGGATCTTTTGACAGCATAAATAATGGCTTGCGGTTCTTATCAGCTTCATTTTTGATTCACACTTCGCGAAGTGCGCTTTTTTCTCGCGTCCCGATCATGTCGAAAAAATTACTTTCAAGCTGTTGCTATTCGTGTTTTATCGCGTTGATTTGCTTGTGCGCTAAGATCGAAGCCGATCGCGAGAAAAGCGACTTTCCTACCATCATTTACTTAGGAGCCAGCGCGGCCACCGGTTCGTCCGGCTATGTTTTCCCACCGCCACAAGAGCGGCAGAGCAGTGGAATCAACATAATCAAACTTGGCGGAAGCTCGGAAAAATCGGGCAAAAAAGACGATCCGAAGATAATCGTGATACCAGCGATACAAACAGCGTCAAACACCGGTGGAGGCTTCAATGTTGGCGGATACAGTGCATATCCGCCCGATTTTTACTCAGCTTACGGCTATCAACCGTATAGCAATTATCCTCGTTTTGGCGATTATAGTGGTTACAACAACGGATTTCTCGGTTGGCGTCATTTTAAATAATATCATCGCATTTATTTTTGTTTTGAATCAATTTTTCAAAACGATAGTTTTCTACTTTGCGCACTTTTGAGAATGTAATATTGTGAATATGCAATGAAATTGAAAAAATTGTTTCTTGAAAATCGTTTGCATTCGCTTTTACGCTGTCAATAAAAGTTGACGATTACAATGAAATTGAATATTATATTCTTCTACATCAAAAACTAAATAAAAATTTCAAAATTTGCTCGTCTCGTCAATGATATCTTTCCCTTCACTGCGAGATTAAAATTTTAAAAATTCTCAATCGTTAAACACGATCGCCTTTGTTATACTCGATGGTTACTTTTTGACTGTTTCGCAGTATCAAAATGAAAAATTTTGAGCGAATTGTCAAATACACGTCTGGATTCGTTTATCAGGCAAACGTTGCATTCGATTTTGCTCATTTTGGTGAATATTGTTTGACAGTTTCAGCAGAAAAGTACTGCAATTGAATCGTTTCATAACTTTTACAGTTTGACAGATTTCAATTCTCGATGATAAAATTTTTATCTAAACATTGAAATGTTGAATTTTACATTTTTTAGAAAAAAAATGTGACAACGTTCAATCAGAAAAGTTCAATTTGCTCAATTTAAAAGTTCGTGAATTCCATTTTTTCGAAAAAGTTTTGTGCTAGAAAAGAACGCCCTTTATACTTATAATAAGCAATGTCAATATTTGAGTAAAGTTAAACGAGCATTTCTTTGCTTTAAAAAGACGTAGCCGGAAACAATTTCTATCTTAAATGCTCACTGAACATTTTAAAATCATTGTTGAGTGCGATTTTTAGTCATCCGATCACATTGAATTGGAGTTTCACCGTAAAAAAGTCATATCAAGTTCAATGATTTGAAAGGAAATTACTCTAACTCTAAAGTGAAACACTTAAATTTAGTGCAATTATTTTTTATTTTTCGCAAATGTTTATTACTGCCATCATAAAGATGTATTCTCAGCAGCGGGTTAGTGGCAACTCTCAAACACATATTCGCGGCTTATGGGCTGGCTACGGGTGAAAAGTGGGTACCTGTTAACATTTAAAGCTTTATTTTAGAGTTATTCTCACAAAATTTTGCCGATCAAATTTGGTTTGAAAACATTTTTTAAACTTTTCTTATGTAAATCGAGTGAGATAATGCAGTTACCTGAATTCTTTAGTCTTATACACGTTCGCTATTAGTTGTTGGCGAAAATGTTTATTTTTAACGCTTTTCAAATTCATATTTGTGAAAAGCTCGTTTCATGAACTTCACATCGATTGCTTATCAAAATATTTATTCAGCAAATAACAAATATTTTATTTTGGCACATTTACACAAAATATTCATTAGAAAATTAAATAGAAATACAGTTTACAAAATTTACATAATCAAAGAGCAAACGCGACAAAAATTTCCGTCATAGACTAATTATAAAATTCTCAAAATTTATTCATTCGAATAAAATTATACAGGCGTTCTGTGCACAAAAGCTCTATAAACCTTTATATATCGCATTTGAATATCTTTTGATTTTGGATGTCTGGCAAAATTTTGTGAGTGCGATTTTAATATCTTTGATGAACCTCTTCAGACACAAATTTTCATAAAAAAATATTTTTTTCTAATTGCACGTCTTCAAAAATTTCAATTAATAAAAAGTCTATAAAATAATCATTATGAAGGGCACACTCTCTTCATTTAAAAACTAAGGGAAAATAATGCAAAAGCTTAGTAAAATTCTTTCGTTTTTCAGTGAACAGACTGTATATTTTGTTTTTATTATTTACTTTGTTCTTATGAAAATGATTAGCGTACTTCACGGCTAAATATGAACGATTTTCGTCTCGAGATTTGTATGTAGCACAGTGCAATTGAATGAATTTATTCCGAAAGGATCTATCCAACAATGCCTATACTATTAGAAAGACCCTTTCGGAATAAATTCATTCACTTGTATATTGAAATTCAGCGGCAATCATATAAATTAAAATTACCATTTAATTCATGTTTACGCTATAAATTCGAACTCTTAAAATAACGTGAATGCCAAAATTGATGTTGAAATAATGAAAATTTGAATCGCTAAATTAAATTAGCTCGTTTCAGTTTCCGAAATGAACTTAAAATTGCTCAAGTTTTAACGTTAGATTTACGCATTTTAAAATATTTTGAGAAAGTTAATTAACTCGATAATTGATAAAATTATTGTCCGTTGAAATAAAATTCGAGTTTGCATTCGAATTCATTAATCAACTCTTTCGCTTTGATTTGAAATGTATCAAAAAGTTTTTGGCGTCAATCGAAGTCGCAAAACTAAATGCGAGAATTATGCTCAGCTTTTCACTACTCGAAAATGCGAAAATCTCTGTTCGATGTCGAGTGCAGCGAAATCGAGCACTTTGCACAAAAGTGGCCTCTTTATCCACTCGTTTTATCATATTTCAACGTTGTTCACAAAAATAATTCTTCTTTAATATACAAGCTTGAAGCGTTATTTTCAGAGCTTAAAGAGAAATTTGAAAAGAAAGAAAATGACATTTTCTTCGAGGTGTTACTGTGTTTTAAAGTTTGCTGTTCAAATATAAAACTAAAAAAAAAGCTTCAAAATAGAAATATTTTTTGAAAACAAGTGCTGCATATTTCGATTTTCAAAGCTCTTTAGCATCTTATTGAGTCAATTTCTTTAAAGTAAGAAAATATTGAACAAGAAAACGCATCGAAACTTTAAGTTCAGATCGATTTTTATAGACTTAACTCAGCTTTCATGCATGAAAATGCGTCGCTATAAAAAAAAATCAATTTTTAGTTTTCATCTTTCTCGTTTTAGACACTTCAACAGTTGCAAATTATTTAATTATTATTCGAGTTTTTAAGCTTTTCGTGTTTTGCGAGCACTACGCCTAGTTTTATTAATTTTAGATTTTCGAAATGCTCGATATCGTTTCGTCCGCGATCCTCCCGTGTGAACAATGAAAAATGAACTGAGTGAACTGGAGAAAGGCGTTAGAGTTTGGTGTTCCCAAGCGCTCGGCTCGAGAGAGATAGACTCAGCGTTTGATTGTCTGGCTAGACTCATCGTTTTCACTGTCAGATGCGACAATGATATAAAATCTTGTTTTTAATGCTCGCAACACATGCAAGCCAATTCTCTTAAACCTAGACAAACAATTAAATTAAGTCATAACAACGAAAGTAACTTAAATTTTGCCAAGTCTGCAATAGAGTTAAAAAAAACACATAAACTAGAACACATTTAGTTTAGTCGTATAGCAGCAATAAAACAAATGTCAAAATTAGCATGCTAATGAGAAAGAATAAGTTATTTGAAGAAGCAGCTTCACACCTTTGTTAGAAATTTGAAACAACTTTGCCAAATCAGACCAACTACGATTTTTAACGAAAAAAATGGTTTTTTGAAAAGAAAATACAATGAAGATATAATGGATTATGTTTTTATTGTCACTCGATGTTCACTAACTATATTTTTGTTTGTTCATTACTTATCAACGCTCCACGAAAAAGTGAACTAAGTAAATTCATCATAGCTCGTGATTTAATCTATTGTTCTTGTTTATAAGATATTATCAACAGGCATCACTTTTCCATGAGCAAAATTATGCAAAAAGAGTGTTGATTCAAACAATTTAAACAAATTAAATATATATTTGTACGAGAAAGCACTACAAACAAATTAAGGATATTATTCTTTGTCAGATTTTCTACTAATTCATTGTAAATTTTTTGATTTAATACATTCTTACCAATTAACCGAAGAAACAGCTCGAATAGCTAGAATAGAGTTAGAAAATTTCAACCTTCATTTAAAACTCAGATAAAAATATCGAAGCAATTTTTACCAGACGTCTGTAGCGGAAATCAATTCTAATAAAATGTTTTTTTCTTTGCATTGCCTTCTACTATATAAATGTTATTTATAATATGATAAAAATATTATGAAGCTAGTTTTATTAAAATTTCGCTTATATTGCTTCCTGTAAAAGTTTTGGTTACCTCTTGAAGTCGTTTTCGACAAACAAATTTGATTTTACGTAACAAATTCATTCATAATGAAAAATTTTTATCGTTAAAAGATATTGAGCGTTTCTGGATGCTTTCCGGAAGCGAATTTCAAACATAAAACTTTATCAAGCTTACAAAATAAATTCAAATAAAAAAACGATTTGAGCGAAATAAATCCTAACAAGATAAACTTGTTTTATTTATTTTGAACTGTTTGCATTCATTCATTCAACTAAGCATAAGCTAAGCGAGTTATGCTCTATTCTTGAAGATTTGTGTTTTTTAGTAGACGAAAATTCCATTCTTCGAATATTTTCAATTCTCGGATTCTAAACAAGAGAGTGAGTGAGAGAGAGAGAAGATTGACTAAAGTAGCAGAATTCATAATCTTGTTCGCGATGAAAAATGTCGCGAAAATGAGGTTTTAAGTTTCAATTATAATTTTAAATGAAGATTTACTAGATATTCATGCTAAATATAAACCGTTAGAAAGCAACAAAGATGGAAAGAACGCTCAGCAACGTTCATAGTTCCTGATTCGCAAAATCGCTGCTCGACAAAACATAAAATTTCAAGAACATGAAAATAGCCATTAATTTAATGCGGCTTACAACATTAAAATGCAAACTCAAATCTCGCTAACTTTTTGAAATGCGTGCATAAATATTCTAGTCAAAACGTGAAAAACGCTTTTTACCATTATACAAACCTTTTATTTTCTCTACATTTGCAATTCAGATAAAGAAATGTAAACAATGAGCGAATCGAACAATAGCCGCTTGTTGATGAATTAAATCAAATTGAAAGAGGTGAAAGTGGACTTAAATACGAAATAAAGTTAGTTTTAAAGCTCGCGAAAAAATTGACTCTGCATTTCACATTATTCTCTCGAGGTTTGCTTTTTCTTCCCTTGTGATTTTTTAAACTCTTGATATGAGAAATATGAAAAGAAGAATTCAACAGCCGAGAAAAAAAAATTGTTGAAATGAGATCAACTATTAAAATTTTCGCAAAACGTTCTCCAATCTCGAATGCTTTATAAAAATATAATTAAAATATTTTCTGCATCATTCTTCGCTACTACAATTTTCTATAATTGTTCTCTCTCAAGTATTCAATTACATAAAATCTCTGAGACGCTTTGCTCAAATTAAGTTAAATTTCATATTTGAAGAAATGTGTTTTTTCAAGAAATTTTAGATTTAAAAAAATGCCTTCGATTGAATTAGTAAATGTTTAGATTTTGATAAACAATTTTATTCGATGCGATTCACTTTCTTTCTAGCAGCGAAATGATCGATATTTTCTGAGCAGAAAAATATTGTAGCAGCAAAATCAACTTAAAGCATCCTCACCTCTTTTTCTTTTCAGATATTAAAGTCGAAAATCGATAAAAAAAATGTGCAAATAATAATCGCGTAGTTAAAGTGTTTGATAAAAGTTTACAAAATGTTGTTAGAATATAAGTAAAAAAATTGTCGGAGAAAATACAAATGAATTTAAAAAATGTGCTTTATTTTTATTATTCACAAAAGAGTTCCAAAAAAATTTTTATTTTATTTCAAAACCTTCGTTTTTAAAATTGTATAATTAAAATTATTTTTATGCGTAGCGGAAAATGAAATTTCACTCAAATTTGTTTGAGTCGGTTTTTTTTAATGATCGATTGAATAAATTTATTATAAAAGGGTGTATCTCGCATGTGTTTTATTGTTAGATAAACTCTTTTATAATCAATTTATTCAATTGTTTTGTTTCCTCTTTGTTCTTTTAGTTCTCCAATTAATATAGCTTCATGCTGAATAGCTGAAGAGAAGAGACAAAAGCTTGAGAGAATTTAAGACAAAGAAATTTTAAGGCGCAATTATTATTAAGGATTAGTACAGAGAGAATCTTTATTTGATTAAAAAACGCTTGCGTAAGCATAAAAATTTAACCATCTTAGAGAGAAGATGTAAAAAGTAAAAAAAACTTTCTAGAAAAATGGCAAATTTTTTTTATTATAGCTTGCCTCAGTGAAATTAATTAGTCATTTAGATGGAGAAAAGCAGCGAGAAGAGTTCGCGAGCTTTTGTTCGTTATTTGAAGCCAATTATTCTTTTTTTTATAATTAGTCAATGGATTTTGTGCAAATTCTCATATAACAAAAGATTTCATCTCATTAAATTCGAAAACTTCACAGATCATTATTATTAAATTAGATCGGCAAGCGAAAAAACTCCCATTTAAACACATGCTTCAAAGCGGTGAAATGAGCTTCTTCAGAAGAATAGTAGCAAATCGAAACTCAAATCGCGACTGATTTCAACGAGTGTGCCATTGAATATAGTTTATGCATCGTTTGTTAAAATGAATTATGAAACTAAAGAAATGTCATTCATTTGTTCGCGAGTTGAAAATGCATTTGATATTTATGCAAAGTAAATGAATGCGATGCGATTTTTCTCTTCGCTGTCATCTCTCGAAGTCGTGATCCAAAAGTTGACGCTTGGAGCGAATTTGAAACTTTTCTCATTTAGAAAAAAATTTGAACGCTTTAAAAATAAGACCTACGCTAGGCTTTGAAAATGTTCGCGAGTGCCGCTCTCGCATAGTACATGCGTTTTGTACCATTGATTTTTCGGTCGCTATTTTCGCGATCAATAAATAGGAGTGAGAATATATCCACATTTATCGTGCGATATTCGGAAACAAAGAGAGAATAACGAGAGACTTAAATCAGTTAAAAGTGTCGATAAAACTAGCGGCTGATGAAAAAACGAGCGAAGAGAATTTAATTTTATCTGTGCTAACGATGGATGAATGAGTGGAACGTAATGCGTCGAGCGTAGTGCAAATCGCTTCGAATCGCTCTTCGCAGATGAATAATAACGTTCGTGAGTAATAGATAAAGTGTAACGGTGCAGAATAGAGTGAACAGGGAAATAGCGCGCGCCGTGGACACGCATTCGGCGCAAAAAAGAAGAAAACATGGATTCGAAAAAACGCAAGTCAAACGATGCTCATTCCGCGAAACGGAGTTTGCGGACCACGATTACGAGCGCGATCGAAACTCACTTCACTCACGCTGCTGTTTACGGTGCGAAAGCGATCGCTGAATTCAACCGATTCTCACCATTCGTTCGCTGTTTTGCCACTGTTGCACTTCATTGCATAGCTGAACTTTCGCTCTTCTCGAAAACTTCGATCAGTTTGTATCGCGGCGAGTACTGAAAATTATCGCAGCTTGTGTCTTTCGCTTAATTTCAAACAATTTTGTTTCAATACGCTTTCTACTCTTATCTGGGTTACTTTAGTTTCCGTTCTTTTTATAAGGAAAACAAAAAATGTTTGAAGCATTCAATTCTTTCACTTCCATTGTGCGATTTATAATAACAAACGAGCGAAAATGTTTTTCGTCTCTTTAATTTTTGCGCGAACAATTGTTTTCTCTTCTTTGAACTCACTTCTCTCGAATTAAACTCTAAAGTTAACCACAGTATCATTTCGAAGTGAGCACAACAGCGGAGAGTCTCTTCTCTCTCATTCTTTTATGCAATTCTTGTCCTAATTAAGGTATATTGAGATTAGTGTCGCCATTCAGTTTTCAAATGCGATTCTCACGAGTTGTAAATAGAGAACAAATGAGGAAAGTAGTAATAAGTGAATTCGTTTCACGGCGAACACTGTTCGTCTATCGAAACAGTTTTTTCGCTTGTTTCTATCACGAAATCAATCGCTTTATTTGTCAACAAAAGAGCGGATGAAAAATGAACAGAGAAACACAATTGAAACAAGACGAGCGAGATGGAAAAGCGGACGAAGAAGAAGCGTGTCGAATCGAGATGAAATCGTTGAGCAAAGATTGGAAAAAGAAGAGGAAGAAGACATTGCGAAAAGGAGGAATAGAGTCGCTGCCGATAAAACGTTTGACACATCCGTTGGAAAGAAGTATCGCCGTGTTCTTCGTGATCACATTATTTTTCACTCTGCTCGCTCTGCTCTCCGGCATACCTGTGGTTGTACTGCTTTCGATTCTCATTCCACCGTCAATCCTCATTAAGAAACTTTTTTCTTGTCGTTTTCGCTCGTTAACATCGAATATGTCAAGCTTAACGCCGATCGAAACTTACTGGCTCTGCGACAAAGTTGTTAACAACAACAAGCAAGGCATCAGCACATGTATACTCTATTTGGACAAAGGTTTGAGCATTGAACAACTGCGGGATGTGCTAATGACCAGAATTCTGCGAAGACCTGAGATGGCTAAATTTAGGTCTATACTCGTGTATAAAGGTTAGTGCGAAACTTTATCGACCGACGCATGAACCTATACCTCACTTTATCCATTTACCTTTAAACGAGTTGAAAGTTTACGATGCTAAACGTTTAGAATTGCGAGAATAATTAGCCGAATAATCATTTTTTAATTAACAATATTTACAATTCAAATACTTTTTCAAACTTTTCAAGTTAACACATTGGAGAGAATTGCACTGTGGTTGATGTTCTTATTGCGAACTCTCAACACTTTTCTTTATTAGTTTTCTGATTTCTCGGTTTCACTGTATCTTCTATATGATTGATCCGTAAACAGCTAATTTCTTACATTATATAAACGAAACATCATACTTGAGGTAATTTAATCTTTTTGACAAGATTATTATCTCGCTATCACCATTACCAATATAGAAAAAGCGAATAAAATTTGCACAAAACACTTACACGCTGCTAGTTGAATTGTTGCTTTTTTTAAAAACAACTGCACTGAAAACTTAAGCATCGCATGAAATTGGAGCATGAGGAATTAAATATTAAAAAGCCGATTAAAAATTTAATTATGAGCACTTTGAAATTTTCTATGTGATGATTGAATTTTGTAATCGAGATTTTTAAAAAGAATTTTTCCAAAGCGTTCAATTAAAGAAATTTAAATTAATATGTTTGAAAATTTGAGCTCAATAATTAGTAAATCAGCACTATCATGACAGGCAATAATTTACAAGAAAGCTGATGAGTAATTAAAAAGTTTTTAATTGTTAAAAGCGTTGAAAGCCCAAAAATGCATCGCTTGTTATCGATCAAAAGTAAAATTTGTTGAGGCAAAATAATAAATTTTTATTTTTACAAATTTAACCTCTAGATTCTAAGCAAATGGATTATTTTCATAAAATTCAAAAATTGATCTAAAAATTCAGCATGTCAAGAAATTTAATTTTTTTTTTGTTTCCAGTACTGAATTGAAAATTTTATCATGTTGTTTAAAATTTAATCCCGTCATTGGTAAAAATTTTGTTTTGCTTAATTAAACAATTTTTCGTAGTGAATAAAAAATAACAAAAACAAACGTTCGAAGGTAAATTTTGAAAATTTGAAATTTGAAATTCATCAGATTAGAAATTGAATTTTGTTTTCAACATTTTACCAGAAATCATGGTCAAAAAGTAATTTTTCCGATAAAATTTTAATTAAAAGTGATGAAAATAGAAAA
>NCKU01000742.1:0-34149 GCA_003675995.1 Dinothrombium tinctorium | reverse complement strand
TTTATCTCTCTCTTTTTGCTGATAAATTAAATAAACGTGATTTTTGCCCAACGGGCGAATGAAATTAATCTCAAAGGCATATACTGCGTGAACACAAAAGTTTCGATTGGGCAGCGATATACGCGAATTAACGTAACAAATAGCAAATGTTACAGGCGAATGAGGTTTTAAGCTCACCCCAATAGAAACTTGGTGCAAACTCTGTACTCTGACCAACACAAAATGAGAATAGTGCGTGTGTCTGTTAATAGACTTTTCACTGTGAATATCTCTTTCTGATCTCTTTCACATCTTTCTAAAGCGCTTCACTCATTCCGAATTTCGTAAATGCATCGCGTTTACATTTAAAAGAATAAAATTAAGAAAATCGAGTTTCGCTTTTTTCCACAAAACTTTCGCTTCATTCTCACAACTTTTGCAATCGACAATCGGTCGCGAGTCTATTCGCCATCGATGGCGATACTATCGAATTCGCAAAAGCACGCAGTTTCACGAATTGTAAACGTAAATTTGCAAAAAGCGAAATTCGTTTCGATTGAAAGCTGATTTATGGCTGAATCCGCAAACAGGTGTATTATTTACAAATCTTTTGTTGACAACAAACTGAAGCTTATCGATTTCGAAGATGAAATCGACGGCAAAAGACTGTACGAAAATATTGCTGAAAAAGAGGTAAATTTTATTCCATCTTTTCAAACGCGAATTCGTTATTTGCCCTCTTTTAACACCAATTTATTTGCTCTTTTTTTCAGGGAATCGATGAATATTCTTTCAGAATCAGTTTTAACGGCAAAATAGTAGCTCAAAACCAGCGTTTCGATGGCTACACAACGTTTGTTTCTGTGTTCATTCCAACTTTCGGTGGCAAAGGAGGTTTTGGCTCCATGCTTCGGGCAATTGGAGCGCAAATCGAGAAAACCACCAACAAAGAGGCTTGTCGCGATTTAAGTGGAAGACGATTGCGAGATATTAACGCTGAGAAACGAATCAAAGAATGGATTTCGAAGAAAGCAGAAAGTAAACGTGAAGAAGAAAGGCGTAAAAGAGCGAAATTGGAAAAAATGCGTGAAGAACCAAAAGTTGAATTCAAAGACGAGGAATATTTTAAAAATCGTGAAGAAATACCGGAAACTGTTGAAAATGCAATAGAATATGGGTTAAAGCTAGAGCGAAATGAAAACAAAAGCGATGAAAATGAAGTAAAAAAGATAGTTAAAAATGCAGGTTGTCTATGGATCGGTGTCGATATCGATGAAGACGAAGATGATGATAATGAAGATAATACCAACAATGACATGCCTTCAACATCAGGTGTTAAAAGGAAGTCAGAAAATGGCGAAATGAGTGAAAATAAACGTCAATGTCTCGAAACATAAATCGTTTTAAGAATTTATTAACATTTCATTAAACGATAACTCATTTACAATTTGTTTTAATCATTTGATTACGATTAAATTTCATTAAGAAAATATAATTGTTTTATTTACCAATAGATGTTTTTGTCTTTTTTGCTATCTCAAGGCTTTTGCACAAATGTTGATGAAAAATGCGGAGATGGCTGTTCTCATCGAAAATCGGCGTTTAATTTAAAGAATGAAATGAAAATAAAAATCAATCGTTTGAATTAAAATTAGAATCTCGCGACGTGCCACCATTTAACGGAGTTGATTTTGCGATCACTTTTGAAATGCCGCTCGCTTTGGTGGCCGAAACATTTGATGAAATTACTGTGGAAACCACTGGTTTACGCGTCGGAGATAACGGAACATTCGCTTCTTCGTAAGCTTTCCGTTTGATACCAGATTTCAATTGTGTGACCGTTTTTCGCTTTATGTTTTCCGATATTTTATTCAAATCTTCGCCAAATTTTTTCACAGCCGATCGAAGCATCTCAACATCGGTTTCGTCCCACTTTTGACTGCGAAAAAGCAAAGTCACAATCAAAACAAGCGAATAGAAAGAAGAGGCGAACGCTCACCCCGTCGAATTGTTCTCTTGCTTTCCCTGCAAATGCATTGTCAATTCGCCCAGTTTTGTGAATGCCATTCCCGCGGCGAGGAATATGTCGCCGACGTTTGCCGAAGAGCTCATTTCGTTTCTTGCCGAATGCGAAACCGCGAAAAAAATGATTAATTCAACAATTTTCGAAAACAAAATTCTTTTTTCTTCACTTTTATTTTCGAATTCACTTTCCAAACACGGGACCGTCTCTGAATTGCGATCTCTGCTTCGCTTCGATCGACCGTTTATTACAGTAAGAGGCAAAACAATTCCCCACTCTAGCATACATATGCGGATTTGGGGTGGGGAATTGTTTTGCCTCTTACTGTATTAATGAATAAAATAAACAAATTAAATAAATAAATGAGATCAACGCATTAGTTTTTAGTTTTGAGCTCTTCGTTTATCACTCAAAACATAGATCGTATGAAAAAAAACTTACACAAAACGCTTTTCAAAAGCGAAAATAAATAATTACGAAATCTAAGTGAAAAAACGCCGGAACTGTATCCTGCTTTAGACATCGAGAGAATCAAATTCAGAATCACGTGATGAGCTTTCGGCGCTCAGCAATTGAAATGTAGGGTGAAGAGATTCAGTGATCACTTTGGAAATCGGCGATTTTACAACCGTTGATGAAACGCTGGTAATGACTGGCTTTTTCGCAGAAACCGAATTGTTGCTTTCTTCGAAAGTTTTGCGTTTAATGCCGGTTTTTAATTGCGAAACAGTTTTTCGTTTAATATTTTCCGAGATTCGATTTAATTCTTCGCCAAACGTTTTGACAGCTGAACGAAGCATTTCCACATCGGTTTCGTCCCACTTTTGTCTGTTGAATAAATCGATGTGGTAATTAAAAGCGGAAAAGAGGGCGAATGCAATACCCGCTCGCATTCATCTCTTGTTTTGTCTGCAAATGCATTGTCAATTCGCCTAATTTTGTGAACGCGATGCCGGCGGCGATGAATATGTCGCCGACATTGCCGTTGTTTTGTAAATTCATTTCGTTTCTTGAGTGCGTTTATCGTAGCGATAGTGAGGCGCGAAACGAGAGGCAATTCAAAGAACGAAGCGAACGAAAACGAATGAAACGCTCATTTCTCAACTTTTTCGAGACTCACTTTTGCTTTCATTTGTTTTCTGCACTTTGCTTCGTCTTTTCAAAGGGACCGTTTCTAAATTGAACGCACCACGCACGCAAACCAATTTTGTCGGTACACAAATCGACAAAGCGTTTGTTCGTTTTCGATTCGCTAATAATTAAATTGCCGAGTTTACCTTTTGTTTTCTATTTGTCGTCTAAAATCTTTAAAACTTCAGTGGAGAGTTTACCGCAAGCTTTAAATCCAGATTATCAATATTAATGAAGCCTCACCTTTAAACTTATACTTATCAAGATTTCTTGATTCCTCATTGCTTTCTACACCTTTATTTTATATTATTCTAATGTTAGCATTCATTTCACTCAATTTTGAAAACAAATAAAGGTTCGAGTTATATTTTATAAAGCAATATGATCCCTACCGCTTCGCAAATACTTTTGCTTTTTTGCTCTTAGTGAATTAGATGCAGCATGTTTTGACGTTAGCTGTACGTATTTTATAATATTTTTAGCGCATTAATCATAATTTTTACTCATCAATTAAATAACCAAAGGTTATTTATCGTCGCAAGATTCCAAAATCACCATTTTGTCACCAAATTAGTACTTTCTTATTGATTGTACGGAACGAAAAGTTTATCAAAATTCTTTAGAATTCACTTCGCAATCAATATTCAAAATATTCAAAAGTGTTAATAAATCAAAGTAATAAACACAAATTTAAAGGAAAACTTCGTGTGGTGTTTATGCGTTTGCACTAATTATCAATTGTTTCATAATATTAATGCCTCGTGTGTATTTTATCGATCACTTCGAACACACGTCAGTCTTGCGTCAATTTTCCAATCAATGAAAGCAACACGTTGAAAAGAATGTGTTTATGCCGCTATTGTCGAATAAAGGAGTATTTTTCAGAAACTTTTACTATCACGTTTTCAAATCTTTATTTACTCATTTTACTCGTGTTTTTTATGAGTAGTTTGGAAAATTACTCTCGTAAATGTGAAAAGCATACAAATACTCTTCTTTTCCAAAAATATATTTTAATTTCTAAATTAGCATTCGCCTCAAAATTTTTACGAAAAATGATTTTATCAATTTTTTGCCCTACATTGTGTGTCATTGAGGGATTCTGAGACTTCATTTTATTTTGAAATTCGTACTACAATTAGCAGATTTATGCGTTTTATGAATTCATTTAAGTGAAGGCGGAGCTGATTATGAAAGTCGTCAAAACATTAAACATTTTGAACATTTCATTTAGCCATCGCAATAGTCGAAAATAGAGCTGGGAACGGGTAGAAGACACTTTTCACCGATTGCCGATCCTCTTTTGCATATTTACTGCAAATATCATTTCTTGACAGCATTGAAAGTAATCAGAAAAAGTTTGCTACTTCGAAGAATAAACACTTTATGTTTAAAGATATGCATTGAAATTAAGTTTCTAATTTCTTTATCGTTTACCTGGTTTGAATATCCATACTATCTTTGAACTTTCACTTTTATTGCATTCATTTTAAGAATCTTTCAATTTTAATTGAATGAATAGAAAAAATTATTAAGTAGGTAGTTTCTTTTGTTTTAATTGCGCTTCTTTTTTTATGTATAGATGGTTAGATGGTTCATGTTCAAAATGTTAAATGTTTTAACTACTTTTGTTATGAGCACCGCCTCAGGTTTTTATTTTAAATGAATTCATTTAATGCTTAAATGAACTGAATTATATTTTATTATATTTGTAACGTAAATGAGAATCATAAAAATTGGTTTGCTCTTTGTTTTGTCACTTCTGATACCAGATTCAATCTTTTCATAATAAATTCTTATCTATCGAGTTTATTTATAACATTCTCCCTCAATAGCGACTCAGAAATTTTTTAAAGTTTGAAATCTAAATTTAAAATTTGGTGGAGGCACTTTTCTGACATTTTTCTGTTTTTCTTTTTTATAATTTTCTCTGATACAATCACAGAAAAAATAATGTTCCTCCATCAATTTTAGGTGTTGATAATAAGATTATATTCACAGAAAAAAACAATTCGCTTTATGGTGACGAGTTGATAACAATTTAAGGTAAAATAAAATCGCATTTAGCGATAACTTTTTGCAGATTTTATTATGGCAATGTTATTATTCCAAAAGTATGTTTTATATTTTAAAAATTTTATTCCTTCTAATAGAAGCGCATTATTTCAACGAAATTCTAGTAATGGTCGTATCGCTAACTTTAAAATGCAAAAGTTATCATTTGTAATAATTTTTTATCATTTTTTTTTACTTTTTTATATAAATTAAAGATTTAATTTCTAAAAAGCAATTTTTTCCATTATTCATCGCAATCATTTTTAGTTGAAAAATTTTTGAAAGTAAAACGCAAAAAATTGATTTTTCACATGAAAACGTTAATATAACGATTATACAATTTTGCTCTGATAAGGGGAATATTGCAATGTCAATTTTTGATGTCATTATAAACTGAATTTTAACTAATTAGAGCAAGCGATTAATGCTCGAATCGCACCAAGATAACTTGCACAATTGTTTTACTGCAGGAGAGTGTAAAGCTCGTAGTGAGGCCCAACTTTTTAGTTTTGAATTTATGATTCTTTCGAAATAGCGACACTTCTTTAACGTTTAGCACTTTGCAGATTAATTGCGCTTCAAAATTTTATGTTCCGTTTTAAAGTTGCGACATAAGTTCACTAGTTGGTGTTTGCTTTTCTAAGAACTACCAAAAGAAATGCAAATTTTCTTTTGAAACAAATGGAGCGTTTGATTTTTTTTTGATTATGTGTCTTATATTAAAACTTTTAAAAATTTATTTAAAATAATGTTTGAAACTATCTGTACATCTTCACAGCATTTAAAATGTAAGACAAAATTATTACGACAAAAATGTCGAAAACGAGAAAATTAAAGACATTCATAAATCATTTGAAGAATCTAAAGACTGGTTCAGCAATGATTTTAGGATGAGTTATAAACGAATTCAAAAATTTTTACATTAAATAAAAGAAAAGAATTTTCCATCTCAAAACAAGAATTTTGATTCACTTTACACTTGTTGACTTTGTTTTGACTATAAAGCAATTTTCATTTCTATTTAAATTACTTAATTCACGTTCAAAAAAGTTATAATTAGGAAGCGTATTTTGTGTGGGCCACACAAACTACACAAATGAAAAATTAATAATAAAGCTTAATAATAATGAAATAACACAAATTAACGAAAAAATCACCCACGCAAAATCCTTATTTTTCTGAAAAACGAAACATTTATAGCAAATCGAATATTTTTGAATGATTTTACACGAATTTGATTTTTTAAAGTAAAAATTTATTAGATGCATTTTCCGCTAGATACTTTAAGAAAAAGTACCTTAAACTGTATCTAAATATACAAAATAATTGAACAAGTAAATTGAATTGGTCAATTCAAGTCCAAAAAATACTTAAAAAAGCCAAGTTTGCTTACACCAATTAAAAATGCTTAAAAGGATAACTTGTGACAAATTATTATCGAAAATGTTTTATCATGCTACTACTTTGTGTCTTCTTTCATTCATTAAAACAATCAGAAGTGAAGTGTCTAGATCGCTTAGTTAAAAAGGCCTCATTTTTAAATCAATCGAACTTAGATTCCTTCTTAAGTAAAACTAGGAGCCTCTGTGAAAAATCATGGCAAAATGAAAAACGATATGTTGACAAGAAGAGATGCATTTTCTAACCACTGAATTCCGCAGAAAACAATTTAAAGTTTCAATGCCTAACTTTGACTTCCTTGATTTAATTTTTGTATTAATTTAATCAAAATTGCAAAATACGGGTTGCTATGCCTAAAAATAAATTTAACGCAACAAATTCAACACAACTTTATCTAAAAAAGAAAACGCTTAACAAAAATGATAAGCCTTAAATGACATTTTTTAACCAAAGTTATTGATAAGTTTTTTTTTTGGTTAAAAATTGTGAATATAGCGAGATTTTGGCAGCATATAGACTAAATAACAAACTCTTAATCTGTGCAATTTACAACTTCTGAACGAAAGAATGTCATTAAAATTTGATTTTTTAAAATTGACTAGGATTTAATTTTATTTTTTAAAAATTTAAAGTATTTAAAACTTATTTTCAAATTTTAGTATTTTGAAAGAATTGTTGAAGCTTATTAATGTTTGTCTTAAAATTATTTTTCATATATTTAATATTCAGAATTCAAGTATATTTATCAAAACATATTCCACATGTGATATTCTTAATCCACTAAGTGTTTACATTAGATTAAATCATATTTTCTCTGACATTGACCAAACGATTTTATAATCGATGAGTTTCACTCTTGATTTATATCAAGTTATTTCAAACTTATTTTTTTCACATTAAATTTAAAAAGCTTTAAATTTTAGACAAAATCTCTATCATTACGATATAATTATGTGACTTAGTGGCATATAAGATACACACAAAGTTTTTATTTTCCCGTGTAGAATGTTTGCTCAAAATTGTGATTAATTGACGAAATTAGTTCATTTCTTTAGTTATCAATACGTTACAGAAACATTCGCGAGGGTTGGTTTGCATTAAACCAGTTTAAAATGAAGCACTTAAGCTCAAACAAATTTCATGTTTGATCATATTATCGAAAATACTCATTGAATTTATCGAGAAAGGCATATGATCTAAAGGATATGAGCAAATTTTGACCAAAATTGATTAAAGAACACAATTTTTAAACTAAAACACATTGATGATAAAATACTTAAAAATCTTTAATAAGTTTTACACTCTTTTTAATGATTTTTTATAAGAAAAAAGCAAATTCCGTTGATTTTATTATAGAAAATAACATACATTGCGTTTCTTAAAGGAAACGTTTAGAATTAAGAGAATTGAAAAAGTTTGATAAGTATTATGTCACACTTTTGAACGTCATTCACGGCTACAAAGTAGATCATTTCTTCTTCAGAGTTCAATTTTTCCATTCAACAAGTGTTTTCATTAATCTTTTTTTTTATAGAAATAGTTTTGATTTATTGGCTATTTAATTTTAACATTGATTACATTCGATGTTCACATGAAAACAAAGAACGTTGCGAAAAAAGTTTAAGGTACAAAACGTTGAAGATCAATAAGAAACGACGCAAAGATCAAAGTTTTACTTTTTTTCTCTCCCGCAATTAACAATTCAGTTTTCGTGCAACAAAGCGGATCTATTGGGTCATCTGTAATAAACACCGAACTGTACGTAAGGGTTCTACTGGACATAAGTTTTTTGCGGGAATTCGGATAAACGGTTGGAACGTAAAGGAATATCCCATACGCCTTCGAAAATGGGTCGAAGAGACAAAATTTTTTTTCCTATTTACTCCCTAATTTGTAAATTGAAATCATGTTCTCTAAAAAAATCTTGTTTTATTAGTTCATAAAGAATATTTGGTTTGAAATTATCATTGACAAATTCATCATTTTTTTTGTCACAAAGCGTTTATTTATCAATTTATTTTATTTGCTTAAATTCTGAATGCAATGTGAATTTTTTTCATCTATCAAAGCATTTTTCACAGATAAATTAATAAATAATTTAAAGTTCTCACCAAAATGTTTTTCATTAATTATCGGCTTGAATTTAAATCAATAATTTTTTAGTGAGCAGCTTATAAATGGTTCGAACATTCGAACATCCTCTATGAGCTTCGAAACAATTTTTTTTTTCTTAGATAGGTTTTAAATAATCAAACAAAGCTTCATTTTAATTAATTTAATATTTTTATTATTTCAGGTTTTGAATGCATGCGATGGCCAATTAATTTTTTCGACTGTGATTGAATTGAGCTTTGCCTCTACAGAGTGTACCTTGTAGAACAAAACGAACTTTTTTTTAATCGTAAAAAATTAATACAAATATTTAATAGGATAAATTTTGATTTTTAATAAACGTTAGTTAAAAAATTTCAAATATTACATTATGATGAATTTAAAATTGCATTGTATTCGGGTAAAAACATGATTAAACAGTTGCTTTTGAAACTTGTGTTATTTGAGAATTTTTATTGAAAATTGCGATCGTTGCGTTTTAAAATGATTAAAAATGTTGTTATGATTTGAATTTTGGTTTTGAGATCGAAAGCCGTTTTCAAACTCATATAAATCACGAATTCAAGTTATTATAACTGAATTAAATATGATTTAAAAAAAAATAATAAAAATTTTGTTAAATTGTGTAAAATGCATAGACCATATTAGAAAATGTGAGTTTTTGATATAAAATTCTGACACCCATTTGATTTGCGGTTAGCTTTTTATCTTTCGATTGCAAGTTTTAATTTGATTAACTCTGCTTAGTCAAAGATGATTTACTTAGAATTAATGCGAACAGTGTATATTTATACGATATTTTACTATATTTTTTGTGTTTTTGTTATTTTGATTACATTGTTTTAAAGCGTGTTCAAAACAAAACTGCTAATGCTGCTCACGATTCTTCGCGGAAAAAGATGATGAAATGCGTACTTTGGTTTTTTCTACACATAGCTTTTTGTTTTTAACTTCTAAGAAAAGGTTTCATAATTTCCTGATCGCCTCTTTTTTTTCAAATTCACTCTAGAAACCAATGAAATAATTTATATGGTTTGATTTCAACATTTGTTTTGGCTCACTTTCTTGTAATTTCTCATAGCTTTATGATAATGAAAACTGATTTTTTTTGTGCATATTTTCCTCTTCAAACTCGACCGAAGTCGATTTATTCGGATCTAACTACATTGGTCCATGCTAAAACCAGTTTTGCAAAAAAGTATAAATAACACAGTTTTATCAACATGAGTGACCAATTCAAACCTTAGCGATAAATAATCAAAATCAGGTTATGTTTCAAAAGTGATTCTTAATTTAACGCAAACTATAAAAAATTAAAACGAAAGCAATCAAAGTGATATAATTAAAAATGTTTCTTTTTCGCAATAAGATAAATGTTAAGTTAAGAAAAAAACGAAAACGATATTTATCTCATCATTCGTTATTTGCTCAAATATGAATATCACTTATTGTTATAAATGAATTACATAGTTAATAACTGTAAATTCTTATGACAATGTCTTGTGATTTATGTTAAAGCGAAAGCATCAATTTTGTAATTGCAAACGCGTGTATTTCAATGAGAAAGTATATTTCACTTGTCTATTCGCACCATTTGTTTGCAGAAAAATGTGCCGAAAATAGTCAAAATGTGTGTATTCGTTTGTGTTTATTTGCTTTCAAGGTGATTAGATATTCGAAGACACAATAGAAAGTTGAAAATACAGCACATTTAAATTGAAAAAAAAATTCTCTCGAATCTAATCAAAAAAAGAATGGACGACGGGTGATCAAATGTGTAACGTGATTTTTGTTTTCTTCAAACTTAGAAAACGTAGAAAACGTTGGTTTTTGAAAGTTCACTTTTCAGACTTTGCCTCAAAAGTCACATTGAAATCGAATTGATTTTAGCGAAGTTAGAATGTTTCTCGAAAAGAACGAAGTCTAAAAGCGATTAATTCATTTGCAATTGGTGTAAGAAGCAATCGACTTTGATTCACTCGTTGCAAACAATCATTATGTGTTTCGATCACACCACGTCTAAGAATAAATTCCTCTTAACAATAGAACTTTGATCTACTATCATAAATTTGTTTCGATCTTCACAAAGAATCTTCGGTTTCCACTCGAAATTCGCTCTTTTCTATCCGAAGACCAAAGTGCGGTACCGAAAATCGCTGTTGACTTTCGAACCGTTTGCGAAATTTTCATTTACAATGATTTCAGCGATCATTGCAAGGTTTTTAAGATAAGGCCACCGTTCTGTAATTGTTGAAAAAACTCATTATTTCAAAGTATGATACAAATTAAACAAACTTTTTAAATTAGCATTAAAACTGTAAAAACAAGAGATCGAAAGTAGACATTTCGTATGCATTCGGATGTGCGCAGTACTTGCTTCAAGTTTTGCTCGCTTTTCGCTCGAAGCGAGCGGTCGCTTGAGGTCGGACAGCGGTTCGGGCAAAAAGTAAGCGGATTTCGGTGAAAGCGGTCGAAGACCGGCTGTGCGAACCGACGTCAACCGGCATTGGTCGCCACGGCGACGGAAGTTGCATCGCGCGTTGCTCATTCGCGACGACAATCGCTTGACGGCAGAAAAAGGCTACGCCCTTTTCGCCGCAAACGCATAAAAAGCGAACGCGGCGTGAATCGAACGCAATTCGTTTCAAGTTTTGGTACTGAACGTTAAGTGAGCACAGCTTTTCGATTCGATCGCCATTCGTGCGGTGAGCGATTGGCCAACGAGTGGTCGATAGAAAAGCTTCGATTGTTTAAAAAATGTGATCAAAAGAAGGAGTCGACAGTCGTAAATTGATCTGTTGACGCCACACACGTCGCGAAACGTGCTTCTTTTGTGGACTTTTTCTTCACTTTTTTTTCACCTCAAGAATTGTTTGACTTTTTGCCATTTATCTTGTCGTCACCAATTGTTAAGCAAACAGCGGAATCGAAGCGAACGCTACCACGATCACAACCAAAACAAGCCTTAAAATGAAATTGTCATCGATTTGTGCGTATACTTCATGCGATGAAGTCATTCGTGAATCAATCAATAGCAGCGAGGAGCCGTTTTATGTCGTCGACATTCAAGATGTTCTTCGAAAGCACAAGAATTGGTTGTTGAAGATGCCGCGTGTAAAGCCGTATTATGCGGTCAAATGTAACAGCTGTCCGGTTGTTCTCGAATTGTTGGCCGCACTCGGGCTCGGTTTCGACTGCGCGAGTAAGGTTCGTTTGCCTTTCCATGCCTTGCATTTTTGAATTAAAGCCTAATCTTCATTTTTAGACTGAAATAGATTCTGTTTTGGCTTTGAATGTTAGTCCGGCAAATATAATCTTTGCAAATCCTTGTAAAACAATGTCCTTTATCAAACACGCATCCAATGTTGGTGTTGATTTGATGACATTTGACAACGAGCAAGAATTATACAAAGTAGCCAAACATCATCCAAACAGCAGACTGATCATTCGTATAAAGGTCGATGATAGTCATGCTGTTTGTCAATTCAGTGCAAAGTTTGGTGCCGATCTCGACAAAGCTGGTCATCTGCTCTCAGTTGCGAAGGATCTCGGCTTAAATGTTGTGGGAGTGAGTTTCCATGTCGGCAGTGGCTGCGAAAATGCTAAATCATACGCGGATGCGATAGCAAATGCAAAATACGTGTTTGATATCGCAACTAAAATAGGCTTTAAAATGAACATATTGGACATTGGCGGTGGATTTCCAGGCACGAGTAGCGTTCCAATTACTTTTGACGAAATCGCCAAAGTTGTCGGCGATTCATTGAACGATCATTTTCCTGAAGATGAATGCGATGTAGCAATTATAGCTGAACCTGGAAGATATTACGTAGCCTCGGCGTTTACTTTGGCAACGCTTGTGATCGCGAAACGTTTGGTGACGACGAGTGATGGTCAAAAGGCAGCGATGTATTACCTTAACGATGGCGTTTATGGTTCTTTCAATTGCACTATTTTTGACCATTGCGATGTTTATCCGTCTCCATTCTTCGGAGATGTTAATCAAGAACATAAAATCCGAGAAACGCTGAATTCAACTCTTTGGGGTCCCACCTGTGACAGCATGGATTGCATCAAAAAAGATGTAATGCTGCCGGAAATGGAAGTTGGTGAATGGATTGTATTCAAGGAAATGGGAGCTTATACAATTGCCGCTGCTTCAACTTTTAATGGTTTCTCTTTGCCTTCACTCAAGTATTTTGTCAACGATTACACTTTGGAAACCTTGCGTCAATTTCCGAGTTGGCCTAACATCCGAAAATACCTTGATATCGATGAAGAAGATGTTGACGCGAAGGATTTCGATGTGGATATCCACCATTTAGGTTTGATTCCGGTACATTAAGATGCGGCGATCGGATCGATTGAAAAAATCTTGGTTTCTTTTTATCTAGGAAATGGGAAAGCGTTTATTGGGTTTTATGTTCTTGATTTTGTTTTTTACACGATTTGGAAGTTGATTACCTGCGAAACTTTCAAAAGTTTAATTGTTTTTTACATAAGACACTTTAGATTATCTTTGTATTCAAAGCGCTTGAAAACACTTGTTTAGTGAAATTCGAGCCTCAAATTTGTAACTGTTTGTGATATAAATCGTTTAATAAAATCAAAGCTTGGTTTGAGCCTAAAAAGGAGGAGTAATTTTAGTTAAGAATTTTTAATTGTAGCTCGTTTGTTGCAAGTAGTGAAAGATGGGCGAACGTAGTCGTGTAATATTTGTTGGCAACTATCGTCTCTATCTAATCGATCGCATCCATAGTTTTGCAGAAGCAAATCTGCAACTGTTGCAGCACGGAGGCAAAGTAGTTTTGCCACAATCAGCGTTGAGGCAAATAATTCGTTTCGACGCTTCATCTCCATTCATAATGAGGTAAGTCAGACAAGATTATTTATGGTGTAAACAAATTAGTTTGTTTTAGAATCTCTGCATTAAAAACCAAGCGACAGGTCCATTGTGGTGTCATCAGTTTTGAAGGTAAAGAGAATGAGGTTCGCGTACCCCTTTGGATTCATGATCAATTAAAGGTAAGCATTCTTCTATTTTAAACGAAAATTTATAAAAGTTTGATTAATCTCAGGTGACTATAAACGACAAAGTGAAGATTTATGTATTGAAATTCCCGCTTCGCCCAGGAACATTTGCGAAATTTCAACCACTATCACTTGACTTCTTGAATTTGAATAACCCGAAAAAAGTGTTGGAAAGCTCACTTTCACATTACACTTGTCTTGATGTAAATGTAGTCATAGATATTTTTTACAATAAAAACGTTTACAAGTTGTTTCTAATCAAAACGGAGCCGGACAAACTCATAAATATCACCAACTGCGACTTAGAAGTTGATTTCGATCCTCCAACAAATCTGCTTGCAAATGATACAGATGAAGTTAATGATTTGGCGAAAAAAATCGAGAAATTACATGGACTTCGTCTTGATGGCAAACCGTTAAACAAAGAGCAAACTGATGAGGATCGGAGATCTAAGGTGAAGTTGATAAAGCGAGGAATTCCTGATTTCGACTACAAAATCGGGCAAATAAAATTATTTCGCCAACGTAAAACTCTTGCTGATGATATGGCCAGTCTATTTCGACATGCAATAATTAGTTCAAAATCAGAGTTGAAAAAATCATTGACCATGGATGCTTCAAACGAGCCTAGTCCAAAGAAGAAGTCCAAAAATACAATCAATAGTAATGCTTAGTTCACGATCATTTCTTGCAGTTCATGCGCATAATCAATCTGATTACAATTAAATCTAAAAACTATGTTACCTAAAAAATGGTTTCCTCTCAAAATTGCTATGTTACTAATTACTTTTCGATAATTATTTTTATGCTTTAAAAAAAATTTGCTCGTGAACAGCGCTGAACTTTAAAAAATCGTTGTTTTCTTTGAATATCATTTTAAAAAGTTTTTTCCATTCGATTAGATTACATAATAGCATGACAATAAGCGAATGACACGACTATAAATTCTTGCTTCTATGATAACTTTGTTTGCTCTTTGTTTTATAAGAGTTTACGCTTACAGTAAATGACACTTTGATTGCACTGATTTTTCACTAATTGCTTTAATTTTAATTAAAGTGGCTGAAATGTACGAAAGAGTTAACGAAAGTATTGTTTCGACATTAACCGATTCACCATTGATTCAGCTGAATTCAATTAAAAGTGAATTCGGAGTGAAATGTGATTTGCTTGCCAAATGTGAGTTCTTCAACTACGGTAATTGCTTCGAAAGTAGATTTGCTGCTTGTTTATTGTATGATTGGGAAAAGAGTGGAAAAATAAATAAAGAAACAACAATTGTTTGCGAAATGAATGTTGCGATGGTGGTAGCCGTTCGCCTGCATGGTTATAATTGCGTTGTTCTTATCGACGATTTGTCCAATCGTGAAATGATTAATTTAATGCGGGCAATTGGTGCCAAAGTACTCGAAAATGTTTCCAAAGAGCAAGCTAAACAAATGTTCTATCCAAATGTGATCGTCGCCGAACAACTTTTTGATGAAGAATCGGTTCAGACTATAATTAAAGAGACATTAGACTGCTTTGATTACGATTGTGACGTTCTCGTTGTTCAATGCTTTAACAAAAATTGGTTGCATAGAATACGAGAATTCATATCCGACTTATGTCCTCAGTGTGAAGTGGTTGGATTCACTTTATCTGAAATCAGAGAAAAAGAGTCAAGCGAAGAATGGGTTAAAGTGGATCAAGAAGAAGCAATTGCAATGACTAGGAAATTAATTGCCAAAGAAGGTTTACTTTGCGGCAAAAGTTCTGGTGCTGCAGTTGTTGCTTCTTTGCCGATCGCAAAATGCTTGAGCGAAGATCAAAGATGTGTTGTGTTGCTTACTGAAGGTATTCTCTCGTTTATGAGCAAATTAGCGCTCGATTACGGAACACACTGCGAAAAACAAAACCAAACAAATTCATGGTCCTGGCAGTTACCTTTGAATAATTTCGCATCAAATATGAATAGAGTTGCTATAACAGAAGAGATAAAATGCTTCGAAGCCATTAGGCTAATGAAAAAACACTCAATGCAGCAATTGCCGGTACTCAGCCGTATCGATTCTTCACTTCAAGGAATTATCACTTCTTCCGATGTGATGAATAAAATGATCGCTAACCTGGTGGGCAGCGAGACGCCTTCTTCGGCCTGTGCTCGGAGAGACTTCGTTAAAGTAAATCTACAAGATAGTGTGGGTAAAGTTTTATTTCTACTAGAAGGAAATTCTTTTGTGGTTGTTGTCGATAAAATCAACGAAGAAAGCGATCGCTTCATTGGATTAATTAGACAAACTGATGCTTTGAACTATTTATGTTCATCAAGCTTTTCTGATAAATAAATTCCTCGATAAACTTGGATCAAATTTTGAACTTCTTATTTTATGAAATAAAGAATTAAACGATTAAACTGTTCTCTTTTGCCCAGCTTCTCATTATTTTCACGATTTGTTCTGTTTGCGGATTTGAAGAGCTCCGTAAAAGGCTGATCACATCGCGCAATGTTTCTCGTGTTTCTCTCTCGGCGATGATCATTTGAAATACTCCACAACAAGCTCCACGTTTGCCCTCCCAGTATTCGGGATTTGAATCGAGCTTTTCCAGTAAATCAAAAGATCGAGCAGCATAAAGAAAGTGGCCCATCTACGATGAAAATTTTCACAAATTTTTGAAAGATTTGCTTATTTCACTAACTTTGTAGCACTCATTCGCGACAAGCGTCAAATAATTAAATGCTTCTGCAGAAGTGGCCATTTTTTCATACAATTCCCAAGCCTTCTCTGGCTTCTTGTTCATTATATCTGTAATTAAGAACCTGAGTTTGTAATGACCCTTGAATTTTTTAAACACGCACAGCAACGAATTAACCAATTTACGTAAACAGGATCACTTTTTATTTTCTCACTCTGAATTTGTAAAAATGTTTCCTCAGCTTCTTGAAATGCTCCAGTTGCAGCTTTTGCTTGGGCGTACGTAAAATTGAAGGTGTCATCATTGTAAAAATAGCTTTTAATTGAGCTTAAGTAAAGTAAAACGTCGTCAAATTGTTTCATGAGAAAGAAGCAGGATGCCATGCTTTGTCGACCAGGAATTGTATCTGAAATATTTAGTTTAGCGTTTAAAACTGCATCATTTGCAAAAGAAAAAGAAATCTACCGCATTCACTGGCTGAACCTCCAACAATTTGGAAATATTGCTGGGCCATTTTAAGATGATCACGAGAACCTTGTTCTTGGCCGTAAACTGCATTTACCACGCCTTTTAATATGTATTCGTGAGGAACACTTGGTTCTAAATCGCCGATCAAGTTGTAAGCTTCTTGATATTCATCTGTAGAATAAATTTTTAAGAATATATTGATAAGCGTTTAACTACTTGCCTTGTTTTAAGTAATAAATGACTAAGTTCAGCCTTGCCTCTGGTAATACATTGAGTAATTGTGGTAGCACTTGTAAAGCTCCTTCGCCATTTCTAAATACAACCAAATTATGACGAAACAAATCTTTCGCATAATTGAACGAAGGCGACGCCGAATCGATAAAATTTCGTAGCTCACTCTTTTTGTTGATGAAATAAGAATTTTGATCAGCAATAGTCACTTACCTCAGCAGCTTTTCCATTATACAAACGATAATGATTGCATGCTTTCAAGTTAATTGCAGTCATGCTATCTGGATGTTGCTGAAGATAAACTGCCAACACTTCTTGAGATACGTCGTAGTAATCAAGTTTATAATAGCAAAGAGCGATATAGACGTTTAAAGCTAAATAATCACGTTTATCGATTAGGATTTTTTTGTATATATCAATTGCTTCTTGATAATGAGATCGCAAGTAGTGGATTGAAGCGAGGCACAGTTGGTCTTCAATTACATCTTGTAATTGCTGATGATGTTGAAGAAGTACTTTTTCATCGCCATTTTTATGCGCCAAATGTAGAGATAAACGAGTGTGAAGTTTTGTCACTTTCTTACATTTCGAAACACTTTCTTCTGCTTCTTTATACATTCCTAAAAAGAATTGGCAACAAGCAATGTAAAGCCAAATATCGTCTAGCTCTTCTTTAGACTCTGATTTCGTCTCTTTTTCATTTTTGCTCGATTTTTTGCCATCGCTGTCTCTTTCTTTGACAGTTGCTTCTTTTCTTTTCGATAAATTTTCCAATACTTTTAAAGATTCAACGTAGTCGCCAAGATGGAAATGGCAATAAGCAACCCAGAGATCATTTGTTTCACTGTTTTTACCGGCTTCTTGATTATACTACAAAACAATTTCTGATCAATTTCTTCAAACGTTCAACTATTTTTTCTAACCTCGAGCAAAGTGATCGCTCCTATGTAATCGCGCTTCTTTAGAAAATCTTCAAGTTCAGGCAATTGGGATTTTGCCGAATTCTTTCCTCTATTCGTAGCCGAGCTCCCTGACGATTTTGAACCGGATTTTACTCTCGAAAGAAGCTACGAAGCGTTGTAAGAGATGAGATCAAAAACATATTTGTCAAACTCACCATTTTCGATTGAACTTTTGTTTTGCTGCTGTTGCTAAGATATCGCTCATCGGTTTATGCTTTTATGCTACCCTTGAATTGATTTATATTCAAAACTCTATTTTGGATACAAAACTTATTTACTCAATTAAATTTTTTTATTTTGAAAGTTTTTACAAGTTGTTCAGATTACATTTAAGAATATTGTAGAATTTCTGAACGACGTAAGCTTGACAAATTAAAATTTTCAAAGAGTTTTTATTTTTGCAAATACGTGACACATTTCCTGTTATTTGAGAAGAGATTATGGCGATGTTTTTCGTTCAAATCGCACAAATTAAAATGATTTATTTAAATATTTTTATAATTTTTACATTTATTATTAAAATTGTTATTTGCGATTCGTCGGAAAGTATGAAATTTTTGAAATAAAAGTTTTTTATGCGAGTTGAAATTAAAAAGATTAATTATTTGATTCAGATATTTGTAAACAGCGACGTGATCGTGGTGATTGCTTGGGAGGCTTAATGCGATTTTACTTTGACTTCAAGCACAGAATGTGCAAACCTTTTCGATGGGGAGGCTGCGGTGGCAATAAAAACAATTTTGAAAATTTTAATGAATGCTTGTCATTTTGTGCGCTTTTCATATGAAAAACTTTTCACTTTAAAATTTTTAGAAGAATACTGACCTATTCGCTGTTGTTTGACTATCTGGGCGCTGATTGTCAAATGATACATTTGTAGATTTAAACTTTTCAAAAATTTAGAAAAACATTTCAATTATTTTGTTTACATAACAATTAGCAAGATGCTCGAAATAAAATTCAAAAATAAGTTTTCATGTTTTCAAATAGCATTTGAATCAATGAATGATCAATATGTTACATTAGATAGGAAAAAGTAGATATCGCCGCTTAATGTAAACAAATGAGTTCGGTCGAAATTTGAAGTTATATCACTATAAAAAAATTTTAAGCGATTAATGTTCAACTGATCACCGAGTTTGTCGATGCTCGTATAAGAAAAGTGAAAGGTGAAGTAGAGAGAGACTCGAAATTTTTGCCAGTGATAAGATTTGTCTCAAAAATAAATTGTTTTATCACATTTTTCTGTCTTAATCTAATATTCTTGCCAAGCAAATGGTCAAAATGTTTATAATTGAAAGACCGCTAAATAAAATGGTCATATGACTCTCGGTGGCTTTTTTTGTGTTCAGTCGTAAACAATAGAAGCCGAAACACCAATGCTTTGCTCACTTGGCTGCCGAAATTCAAGGTGGAATTGAAGGTGGTCCGTTTTTTAGACGGGCAGTGTAATGTAAATTATCGCAAAAAATTTTGACAGAATCTATAAGTTCTGAGGCGTAAGAAGCATGTTTCTAAGAAAACATCAGGCTACTTTTCAGTGTCCACGTTTTTCAGAAAGAGTCTCTCTTTCTGTGCACATTAATTTTTAGCAATGAAAAGCAAAATTTTCGCAATCGCAGCGAGCACCGATTGCCTCGAGTGTACGCGTAATGCTCAAACCGTCCCTTAGATCACATGTGTAAACAAAGAGAAGATTGAAGAGTGGAGAAAGAGGAATTCGAAACAAAATTCGTTTTCCCTTTTGTTTCGTTCTCTTTTTTTCGGCTCAAATTTGAACTCATCTTTCATAAAAGCAATCGACAGCGTTTGACAAACAAGCGGACGAACAAGGCGCGAGCGATGGGTCGTGTGTTTTTGGAGCATATCGGCGGGCAGCGATTGTTTTCGTGCGCCTCCTGCGATACGTTCCTCACGAATAGACACGAACTGATTTCTACCCGCTTCACGGGTGCCACCGGTCGTGCTTTTCTATTCAACAAAGTGGTCAATCTTAAGTACAGGTATTAGATGCGCTCTTAGTGTTGGCAAATGCTTCTCGCCGTTTGCCCATTGAAATGTTCACTTACAACACTCACAATCGTGTCTAAAACACGAACTCTCACACTTTCGCTTATCTTCTCATGCTTCAAGTATTAAACGCGCCAAATTTGCTTATATTTGCAGTGAAGTGCAGGATCGGGTGATGCTAACTGGTCGACATATGGTTCGTGACGTTTCTTGCAAAAACTGTGAGACAAAGCTTGGTTGGGTTTATGAATTCGCCACTGAAGAATCGCAGCGTTACAAAGAGGGAAGAGTTATTTTAGAAAGAGCGTTGGTCACCGAAAGCGATGGCATTCAAGAAAACGTCACGCCTCCGTTACCCTAGCATTCAACTATTTTTCTTTACTACTCTTTAAATTTCAATCTTCATCTCTTCACGCGTTCAAAAGTTTTTTTCTCAAATATCTTTAATGTTGGAAACATTACTTCTTCTCATTTCACATTTCACCAATTGTTCATTCGATACAAATTGTAGAAAGACAAAAAAACATTTTCAGACAGACCATCTCATAATGTACTTTCACTGTTAAAATTTAAAAATATTATTAAAACTTCAAACTGAATGTGATCAAACCCATTAGAAAGAATTCTAATTATAACAACGATTGCTCGTGTGTTTATGAGTTCTTTTTGCAAATTTGTGAAATAATGTTAAAAATGAAAAAGCGGACGCTTTCTATTCGAATAATAATAAAAAGCGAGAGAGCGATTTTGTTGCAGAGAATGAAGTGAAGTGTATTAAAAAGAAATATCGAGGCGTTTGAGAGCAGGATTTAGTTTATCCTGCGGGAGGTAGACGCGGAGCGGCATTTTACGTGCTACAAAGTGAGCAATTTCGTGTGCATTTTGCCGAACGCGAAAAGCGGAGAAAAAAGGCGAGAAATGTTTTCATTTTGTGCCATTGACAGCAAGACAAAATCTTTGTATTCTCGCTGTTCGCTTTTGCAAACAATTCGCGCGTCTCTTTTCTGCACGCTCACTCTATACGTGTACGCATCGATTTATCCTTTAATGAATAGGTTCGTCAAAAGCGAGAAAGAATAAAAAATTTTGGACACAAAAGCGCGTGTCGCGAACCGCATTCTAGGGTGGGCACCAATGGATGATCGACGATGGATTGGTCGATGCCGATGGAAACTGCGCACCAATTGCGAATACAATAAAATTATTTTATTTATTTTAACGATTTGCTACGAACGACTGCTGTGAAACATTTTGATCACCACGATTGAGATATTGAAAGTGAGCTACCTGCTTTGAACTCGATCTTACGCATCTGTTTTGCAACAATTGCAGTTATTTTGCTTTTGTCGCTTCTTTATTATTATGCAATTCGCTTCAAGAGGTCAGTCGCATTTTAATTATCATCATTATCATCGAAACGTCATTGAAACGCTATATGGCCCTGTACTAGAGCCACCGATTTTGGCGAACACCCCGCCAACTCTTGCAGTGGAAAGTATAAAATCGGAAACTGGAGAGTCGAATGAAAATGAAGCCAGTCCGAGCTCATCTAGTTTAATTTCTAACAATAGCAATCAAAGCAGTCAAGTCTCATCAAGTTTAATTGCCAGCGGTAGCAACAGCAGTCACATTCATGCAACCTCAAATAGTATGAACAATGCGACCGATGAGCAAAAACTGTTGAATTCGAGGTCCTATGGTGCCAAATTTACGGAAGAACAAATCACGTGTGTTTGCGAAACTTTGCTTCAAGCAGGTAAAGTGGATCGTCTGTCTCGGTTTTTGTCCACAATTCCGGACAAACTTTATTCAAACGAAACTGTCACCAGAGCAAAAGCTCATGTCGCATTTTATCGAGGTGAATATAAGAGATTGTATCAATTGCTTGAAAGTCGTGACTTCAAGTCGATTTACCACCTAAGTTTGCAAAAACTTTGGTATAATGCTCACTACAGGGAATCCGAGTCAACCAGAGGTCGGCAACTCGGAGCGGTCGATAAATATCGGTTGCGGCGCAAATTTCCACTGCCGAAAACCATTTGGGATGGTGAAGAGACCATCTATTGTTTTAAAGAGAGATCGCGGTCGGCGCTGAAAGAGTTCTATAATAAAAGTAAGTACCCAACGCCCGAAGAAAAGAAGCAACTCGCGCACAAAACTGGTCTCACGCTCACCCAGGTCAGTAATTGGTTTAAAAACCGGCGACAACGCGACCGACCGTCAGCTTCACCGCAACTATCGTCCGCCTCAACGACGACCAGTGCAATCGCAAGTTATAATCCGAGCAACGGCGGTAATTACACGCCCGGAAATTATACTGGAAATACATACACAAACTTGAACTATAACAACTATTGCATTAATCCAGAATCATGTTCAGCAATGCGCGAAATATGAAACTATAGTTTTGTTCGTTAATTTCTCATTATTCTTCACTTTTTTCGCAAACATTCAACACTTAATTTCATTATCTTTCAAAACAAATGTAAAATTCTCACAGAATGTTGTTACAAAGAGACTAGCGTTGCATTTATTTGTTATTGCAAAATACTAAAAAATTTTTGAGGAAAGAGACTTATTTGATCTAAAAATTAAAGAAAAATTCGGTTAAAAACCGATTTTATGAAAATTTAAGAAAAACTCGTTTCCATTCTGACAAAAGTTTTACCGAATTCGCAACAGTTTCATAGCCCGCGCAGTTGCTTCTATTGAGCGAATAAATATAGATCTAACTGCTTTGCGATGATATCTAGAAAAGAATCTTTCATCACTTGTTTTTAAACGTTTGATTTTGGTTTTTTTTTGTGATTTCAAATATCGACACTGGTGTAAACATTGCAAAAAAGGTAAGCAGAAAATCTTTTCGTAAAAATGCGATGAACAACCGCCCACTTGACTAATTTGCTCGTTAAACTCATGGCGCATATCTGATAGTAGAGTGAATTTACTCTGAATTTGATCCGTTCGAATAAGCAGTAAATTAAAGCGATACCCTAATTGAATAGCCACAAATCTGTGTAAATTATCCCAACTTTTCACTAAAAAAGCATCGTTAGGCTGCTGATGTTGAACGAAGTGAAAATATTAATTCACGGAAAAATAATGGTTCGCGTAAGTACCCGGCGATTATCGGCAAGTGATTGATGAGCTTAAGCAATATGTGTGTGTGTGTGTGTGTGTGTTTGTATGTATGAGTGCGTGTGTTTGGATTACGACCAAAAGAAATTGATGCGTAAAATATTTCAGGCTTATAATTAATCCCAGAGAGACCGATTTTAGCCTGAGATCAGTTTTTTGCTCTTTCGCTCAACTCTCGCCGAGCGTAAGCAATTAAATTTGTAGTGCACACTTTCGGAGAACTGTTACAGGCGCAATTTAGAAGAATAAGCTTTTTGCAAATTATAGAAGAGAGTGGGCAAAAGAGAGAAATATTTCGCCTCTTGTAAGTTCGAAAGTGGCAAACTTTCGACGATTCACGCTAGCTGTGCAGCCCTAATGACCCCACAAGTTACCCCTAGTTTTAAAACGCTATAAACAACGCGAAGCTAAATTTTCTCGTTACTCGCATTTGTTGCCCACCTGTTCCTTGTGAAAGCGTTTCTTTCGCTCTTTCTCTCTGTTTCCCGTCCCGCGGATCGAAAGCGAGCAAAGAGCGAGAGAGAGTGTGTGACACTTTTCGAAAATTGAGTGTTGCCGCGTTGCGATCACGAAGCCGTGCAAAAATAATAAGCGATCCGCGTGTTCTCTGTTATTCGCGTACGAATCATCGCGACTCTTCGCTCGATTCCATGAAAAACTTTGCAAAAGTAGATTTATGCGATTGAACGATGCACGCAAATCAAGCGAACAGAGCAGACTGTTAGTACCAAAAATGATTATGTGCCGCTTTCACCATAATTGGAAAACAATGCAGCGAAAGAAAAAGCAAAAGAAAGATGACCATTAAAAGTAATGAAATGATGAGAAGCAAATTTATAGGATGCGAAACAGAGAAATGATGACGACGAATGGATGCATACGAATGAGAGAGAGAGAGAGAGAGAGACGCAGTGAGCAAAACTCGGTGGCTTTTATTTTTCCATGGAATACGAGAATATTACTTGTAATTTGATCGCTCTTTTAACTTGGCTTTTATAATGCTTCGTTTTTCGAGAAGAGAGCAAGTCTATCTTTCTCTATCTCACTCGCTCTCTCTCTCTCGCTCGTTGTTCATCTCTCGCTCTCACTCTATCTTTTATTCGTCCGCTTGCTTTCTTCCTTTCTCTCTCTCTCTCTCTCTCTCTCTCTCTCTCTCTCTCTCTCTGTCGCTGGCAAAGACCGTATTGGCGAACATTTTTTCTTTGCACAAACTCAAAACTCCGCACTTTCGGACCGTAATTTGAGAAAGTAATGACTGCTGTTCGCGTAATACGAAACGAATGGTTATCATTCGCCCGAAAATACAATTCTCTTCATCTTTGCACTCAATACACGTTGCAAATATTTCATTTTCATTGTTTTCTTCATCAATCTTTCTCATTAATTACTTAAATCTTGATTTCAAGCCATCAAAATGGAAATAAAAATTAAATTTCGAACGTATTCAACCTTCACAGTTATCGTGAAAAAACTGATTCCAATATTCACAAGCATAAGAAATCGTTTAAAATTAGAAATAAACAAAGTTTTTTTCTTGCCACTGCACTGTTATGTAGTTGCATAAAAGATGGTTGCGAATTTCGATAGTCACAAAGAGAAAGCATTCGTTGGCGCCAAACAGACTTCGACCACCCATCTAAAACGGATTGCACACGTCGCTTACACAAAATGAATCTCATTTCTTAATAACTCTATAAATGCTGTTTTGTGCTTTGAAAACGAAGATCAAGAATAAGATACTGACATGCTACAGATGATTGGTATAAAAGTTTGTTGTTGTTATGACTGCTTTCATAAAAAAGTTTTTGTAATATTAGTTGAAGCAAAAATTTCAAATGCAAACATTGATTTCAGAATTGTTTTCATTAAGATCACAGTACACCTTTTGTTGATGTGATTTACAACTCAAATTTAATAGAATCTGCTTCAAGTTATTCTAAAAAAATCTGATCATCGAATATTTAGCTGATTATTGAATATATTTAGCTGATTGCTTATGATGAAATCAACTAAATCAAGGCCAACAAAAATTGAAAATTGTTTTTGAATCTCATTGTTAATTTTTTTATCGTAAAATTGAGTAATTTTTTATTTTTACAAAGTTTTAGTGAATAAAATCATAAATTTGCTTAAGAAATGAAGTCTTGTGGCGAAAATTCTACATTCATTTTATGGTAACAATCAATCCTCGAATTGGAGTTAGAATAGCTGCGTCCTTTGTGTTTTACACGATAAGCAAACATAGCAAATTATGAATCGATTTTAAATATCAAATTTCATCGGAAAACGCATATTAATTGCAAGAGTTGAAAAAATAAAATTCAAGAAAGCAATGAAAATTAATTGAAAAGCACTTATTTTTAGCAATTCGAGCGATGATTTTTATTGTTTTTATATTTAATAGTAAAGCTTCAAATTGAAGAGAAATTTTCGCTTCACTCTTAAATTTCACACTTGTTTCATGTTTCATTTTCAAGTCTTTAATAGAAACGGTTAGTCTAGCTTTGCAATTAACTGAACGATTCCGACATAAAAAAATAGTCGAACAAACAATTCCTTAACAATACAAATATCATCACAAAATATTTAAAAATTGAAAAGTTTTTAATTATAAAAAAAAGCTGAAGTATTACAATGAAGAGATGCAGTGGATGTATAGGACAATAAAAGATCGCAAGCGAATTGGTGTTTGCCCACTCCAAACTAGAATAAACTGAAAAGTCTGCGTTAAAAAATATAATTACAAAGCATTAAATAAATCTTCGATACTTGCTCCGATTTCAAAGCGTCTTTTCCTCTTTTTTTTCTGTTCTCGAATTTCGTCTGTTTTTCTCGTAACAAAAAGACCAACGATATAAAAACGAGGAGAGAGTTTTCACACCATTTCGTATCGCAATTGGTTCACTGCTTTGTCGATCGATACAAGCGACGACGACATTTGTCTCAAAAATACGCTATAGAAAACTTTCATCTTTCTTCGTTTTTAATTTGAACAATTTGCTTTTCGCAGATATTGAACATTTTTTTTCCATTGCTGTTCCAAACTTGACTATTTGGTAATTTTCTCTGTTAAGCATCTATACTTCCGCTATCATTTCTCGCTTATTTGATTTAAATCAAGGTAATCGATACAGCTTAATATTTAATTTTCTTTACAAAAGCTCCTTTCTAAATTCATGAATCAACATATAATGACTTCTAAAAAGCTGAACTTCGTTGCAATTATTCACCATTGTTATCCACTCGTATTTTTTGGCTTGCTTTTGTTAAAATGCTGCGATTGGTTTAAGATAAGCAAACAATCGTAGGATCAAAAGGCAAAGTGCATTATAGTGGTGATAGCATCAACTACAAAAGCAGTAAATAAGTGGACGCAAGAGCAGAGTTTGTAAGAGAGCGAAACAAATTTTGAGCTGCTGAACATTGCTAAAAGCGCAATTTGAAAAGCGCTTCATAACTTCGAGCGTCGAATTTGCTTTGATGAGCGAAAGTAGCGATGAAAATATGACCCACTTAGATGAATCGGGTAGATTCAGCAGAGTTGGCCCTCCGACAATTTCATTCACAATATATATGTACAAGCATATCTAACGTTGTTATCTGTGCCAAAATTGACAGTTCGCGAAAAAATATGGTAATCGATAGCAATCGAAAGCTCAAAATTCGGCTATTTAAAAAATATGTTTCCTTTCGAGTTTGAAAGCGAAAAAAACCGTAAAATTGTTTTGCGCTTTGAATTTTGAGCGAAGAGTAAAAAGTGAGATTCTTGAAAAGTGTGAAACAAAAAAGAGAACGAAAAACAAAACAGCGAGTTCACGGCTCGTCGATCAAGCGGTTAAATGAAACAAATGCACTTTTTAAATAACAAAACAATTCTAATTTTGCACTTAATTACTTTTTGTCGTTTTTGAAAAAAAATGAATTCATAGAAAACGAATGAACAAAAGAAAGGCAAAACAATGCAACGGTCTAAAAAAGTTTGCTCAAAGAAGGAGAGAGGCTGAATTGAAACGATGCGAGCCGCATTTGGTTTAAAGGAGCGCTTCGAGTTCAGAGTGAAAATGCGGTGTCTTCGAACCAAATCACAGTGATCAAATCGTTTGCGAAGAAAACGGTCGAAAGAAACAAGAACTTCTCGAGGCGAGTGCGAAGACGCAATTTGGCAACGATCCGCGCGAAGGTGGTGAACGGAGAGCGTAAAGCGACGGCAAACGAGTGAAAAGAAGCGAGTGAAAGACGCCTCATTTTCGCGAAACGAACGCAATGTTTTCCAAAAAGAAGAAGAAACCGATAATTTCGGCGCCGACGAACTTCGAGCACCGCGTTCACACCGGTTTCGATCGGCGCGAAGGCAAGTTCGTGGGTCTGCCGCCGCAATGGGCGAGCATCATTCAAGCGTCGGACGTCTCGTTGAGGCCGAAACCGATCATTGACCCTTCGAACATCACACCGACCGATATGATCGACTTCAAAATGCAAACCATCGTTCGCGGTTCGAGCGCCACACTCAAATCCAGCGCTGGCAACCAGCAGTCGAGCGCTTCCAATTCGCGAGCAGTTGTCACTCGAAGCAATTCTCTGCGGAAAGCGGACTCACCTCCGCCACCGCAGCTGCGTCCCAACCGCATGCCTCCGCCTGTGCCTGAAAACGAAGCCATCGATGGATTTCAATCGCAGAACGCTGGACACCAGCAGCAACAGCAATCTGCTGACGGCCACTTTCATCATCACCATCGTCCACATCATCACCACCATCATCATCAGCATGTCAGACTCACCGGCACTCAACCGGCACCATTAGCTCCTATGCAAAGCCTTCCACCATTGCATCATGGCCATGTGCTTCCCCATTACCCTGGTCCAGGACCGTACACCGCTCCCACTCCCCAAAACCATCAGTTCAAAAACGGAATTAACACCAACAAAGTATTGCCAATTCGACAAATGTCTCCGCAAGTTAAGCCAACACATATCCAAATCCATCCGCAGTCTAATGCGCACTCATATCACATCAATCAACATTCACCTCAACAAACTATGCAACAATTGGACTTGCATTCATCAAACGATGCTTTGCAGCAGCGATCAAAATCGCCCATTGATCCTGCTAAAATTAGATTACAACCACAGGGCCAGAATTCTCCGCCAACACCAACCGAACAGCCTCCACAGATTCAATTGCAGCTTCATCAACAGCCAATACATTCCACGAATCAGTCTTTACTTTTACATTCCCAGACTCCACCTCAACATCATCAACTTAGTCAATTCAACCAACAACAAATGCAGCCGCAGCTACAACAAACTACACAACAGCAGCAAATTCAAACGCAGCTACAGCAACAACAGCAGCCGCAACAGCAGCAGCAACAACAACCGCAGCAGCAACAAACTCAGCAACGTTTGTCACACGAACAGTTTAGAGCAGCTCTCCAGATGGTCGTTTCCCCAGGTGACCCTCGTGAAAATTTAGATAATTTCGTCAAAATTGGTGAAGGTTCAACCGGCATCGTTTGCATAGCTACAGAGCGAAGCACAGGTCGGCAAGTCGCTGTGAAAAAAATGGATTTGCGTAAACAACAGCGAAGAGAATTACTTTTTAATGAGGTGGTAATTATGCGTGATTACCATCATCCTAATATCGTCGAAATGTATGATTCATTCTTGGTAAATGATGAATTATGGGTTGTAATGGAATTTTTGGAAGGTGGTGCACTGACCGACATTGTAACTCATGCGAGGTAAACTTGAGAATATTTTGAATCTTGTTCAATTAATCTGATGCCTAATTGCAGGATGGATGAAGAACAGATCGCTACGGTTTGCAAACAGTGTTTGAAAGCCCTTGCTTTTCTACATTCACAAGGAGTTATTCATCGTGATATAAAAAGTGATTCCATATTATTAGCAGCTGATGGCAGAGTAAGATTTACGATCATAACTACTGTTAAACTTGAATATAAATATGAACTTATAATTTGTAGATAAAGTTGTCCGATTTTGGCTTTTGTGCTCAAGTATCACCTGAAGTTCCAAAACGAAAATCTTTGGTAGGTACACCTTACTGGATGGCTCCAGAAGTGATTTCACGCCTCACATACGGTACTGAAGTTGATATTTGGTCACTCGGTATAATGATTATTGAGATGGTTGATGGTGAACCTCCATTCTTTAATGAACCGCCGTTGCAAGCGATGCGACGAATTCGTGATATGCCACCGCCGAAATTGAAAAATCAGCAGAAAGTTTCACCTCGATTACTTTCATTTTTAGACAAAATATTGGTGCGCGATCCTTCGCAGAGAGCAACAGCGAGTGAACTTCTTCAGCATCCATTTCTGCGACAATCGGGACCGCCATCGCTTCTGATTCCACTAATGAGATCTTTTCGTCGAGATCCTGCTTGAAAGTTTTGCCAAATTTTTCTATTTTTTTCTTTTGATAATGAGGTGATATTTAAACGATCGGATCAGTGAATGCGACTAAAGTATTTCTATATTTTTACTTAAATGCGAGAAAAAAATCTCTCAAAACGTGAATCTTAACAAATTCCAAGTTTGCCACTCGTTCAAAGACATGACAACTTGTTTGTTAGCAATAATTGTTTTTTATGTTCTATATTTAAAAGCGAGCTAATCGCAAACGACGAAGTATTTGCGAAGATCTTCCGTCCTTTACAGCGGTTTTTTTTATTGCTTACGCGTAATGATGTTTTTTTTGTCGGTTGAGTTTTTATTTTTTAAACATGATTATAGTATTAATAACACTATTTGTAGGTGAAGGAAATTTATACGTTGAAGCAATTACGAATGACGACGAATCGTGTATTTGCAAATAGAGAATTCTTTTTTGCAACCTGTTGTAATAAAAATGGTGCTTCCTTTATTCTACATTTACTCATTTCGATTTCTATTCGACGCTAATGTAATGAAATGAATGAGAGTTGAATAACTCCTTCGCTTCGAATTTTTTTATCATTTTGCCATTTTTGGAAATGGTGAGGATCAGCTGGACCCCAGTCGCACTCTGGCGTAAATGCTTGTTTCAATCGCTACGAATGGAAAAGTGAAAGAAATCTTTTGAAAATGAATTTATTTACTTCTTTTATTGTTCCTCGATTCTTGAACAAAACAACAATCGCCCAAAAAGGTATTTGCGAAAGCGCGAATGCTGCAAAAGCCCAGCCTAACACCGCGATTATATTGAGCTCTTTTGCTGATTTAGCTTCGTCATATGTGCCCCAAACAAATATAATCTTAAAAACAAAAATTAAGCGTGTTTAGATATGAAATGAGTGAAATAAAAATGAACGTACGATTAAAACGATTGGACAAATAAAGGTCCATGTCACTTTCCAAAAAATTCCAACCGATTTTCCACTCATAAACTGTAGATCGGCTGAAAATCTCTCATATCCATATATCCACATTATTCCAATCATTTGTAAAATGCCAAATAAAAACAAAGCGCTTCCAACACCATAGTTGTTGAGAATTTTTAGAACTTGCCTTCCGACCTGAACAAATCGCGTAAATTATTTTTAATCAAACACAATTAAAGCATATTTAAATAAAAGCTTTACTCACATTGTTTGTTAAACTAAAGCCGCCAATATTGTAGAGAAAACAAGCAACTAAAGCTAACAAATACTTTCGTTGTTGTAAATTTGTAAATTGTTCGCGGATACAAGTCAATACAGTTTCGACTTGAGATACAGAACTTCCCAGTCCGAGTACGTACAACATAAGAAAAAACAAAATTGCCCACAGGTTTGGAACTATTTTTAAAGTGTTGAAAACTCGAGGATATACAATAAAAGCAAGTTCTTCACCGTGTAAACTTGCAAATTCAGATATATCAGTATTATTCTGGTAAGCCATGGATCCTAACACTGCAAACACTACACAACCTGCTAGAATGCTTGTCATTGTGTCCATTACACTGATGATCATTGAGTCTCTATACACGTTATTGTCAAATCTATTGTAACTTGAGTACATCATAATAGAGCCGAAGCAAACGTTTAATGAAAAGAACGACTGCTCAACGGCCCGATACCACACAATTGGATCTTTAACTTTCTGCCAGTTAGGTGTCAAGAAGTAAAGTATTCCTTGAATACCTCCTTCTTGCATTAGCGAAATGATTAGCAAAGCGAACAGCACCAAGTAAGGATAAATGGCAGTGAAATAGGCGATCTGTCGTATGAAATCATTTTACTAAAATTCTCATTTTGTTCACTTACTTTGCCTAAGGATGTCACACTTTTAATTATACTTAAGTAAACGATAAGCCATGATAAAGTTAAGCAACCAGCTAAACGCCAATTAAACCACGTTGGTGAATGGAGCACAGAGTTTCTAAAATTAAAATGTTGAAAAGAGATTTTTTTACATACTCTTGTTATAAGGATGCTTACTCGAAAAATTCTTGAGACAACGGCTTTTCACACGTAACATTAGAAGTATTGTTAAGATAACAGCTCGAAGTCCACTCTTCACTGGGCAGAGACCATGGTAAAGGTGATTGAAACGACAAAAACATGTAATATAAAGTTAATGACATTATATAATTATAGAAAATGATTGTATATGAAAGCGAGACCAACTGTGCAAAACCAATTCCTAAGAAAATGCATCGAATTAAAAGCCATTAAAACAGATTTAGAGATAAAGCATTGATGAAGTACCTTTGAAAAGTGGCAAACATTTCCATACTTTGATGAGACCCTTTCCGCTAAATTGACCAAAAGAGAGTTCAAAGTAGTAAAGAGGTCGTCCAATAAATATGATCAAGAAAAAATAAACAAGCAGAAAACTACCTGTGAATAAAATTTATTCATTTTATTAGCTGTTTCTATTAGAGATGGAAAATGGCATGGGAAAACTATCCCAAATCCGGAAAAGGGCGGGTTTGGAATCAATACATTCGACCCGTAACTACCTCTAAGTTGATAGTTTCGTATATAATACCGATAGAAGAAAGGTTTTGAGCCCTTTTCGTTACTTGTAATATCCCTAGTATCTAAAACTGCTTTGATCTTCTCGTCTCGCCTCAAATCGAAACGAATCAGCTTCGATTTAATTCTCGTTTGAAGTGCTAATTAGAACAAAAATCACTTCACCTCCTCCATTGCTGTATGCCACGTATGGAAAGCGCCAAACATTACCAAGTCCAACGCTCATCGAAATACATGATAACAAAAATTCGATCGGTCTGGTCCACTGTCCTCTTTTTTCTTTGCTTTCTTCCTTCCTTTCCTTTGAAATCTGCATAATTTTAAATAATCAATCTAAAAAATCAAAATTTTACCTACAACGACATTATGCTTGAACTCGTAAAATGAAACCATGTTTTATCGCTACTTGTAATTCAAATTGTTCATTTGTGCATTACCTTTACCTCCAATTGTTTCAAAAGATTTCTATTGAGTTCGGAGGTTTAATCAATTTATAGTCGGCATCAATTGAAAAAAGTTTTCCTCTCTGACGTTTTTGCGTGTGATAGAACAAATAGCATTGAGTTGCGAGATTTAATTTTGTCGACGAATTTAAATGAAAATTTAAGTGAGAAAAACGTTGCAAGTTTTTTCACCACTGGTTGCATTCGTTTTAATTTTTTCATTAAAAAAAAGCAAAAAATATTTTTCAAAATCACGATCTTTCAATTTTTATGGTTTGAATTTTAACTCATAGATAACAAAAGTACAGTTTGCATTCACTTCATCTTCCTTCTCTTGAAAAAAGATCGTTTCTTCAAAAATGCAAATTGACTTCAGAATTATTCTGTTGTCGAATCGTCTTTCAATCCGAAATCAACAATTTACCATCGGGAAATGTGATATTGATGCAACAATTTTAGTAGGCAATCAGAGAGTTTTAATCGTTGCCATAAATGGTAAATCTTTAATATATGAGTGCATAATACGATAAAATTCGTAAAGATCAAAGGCAGCAAAAAGGAATTTTAAATAGATTGGAAATTGTTTTCCTCTACAATTTTCACTTTTAATTTTTAATTTAGACTTCGTTTCAAATTAAAAAATTCATCTGCACACCAATTTCGAGCTCTCATGGTCGCATAATTCGTTTGAAAAATAAATTTTTTTATCTAAGAAATAAAAAATTATCCCAAAAATATAAAAGTGTAGAATAATATAGAATAAAGGTCACGTTTAAATAGTTGTTTAGTCAAGTGATCACAATGATTAAATAATTTAATATTGTCATATGGTTGGTTCTTCGATGTTTACGAAAGTTTAAAATTCACTAAAAATATACTTCAACAAATACAATAGAGTGAAAAGTTGTTAACATTGAAAATTAATACAGAATGGGACTTAGAATATTCGAGAAGTATTCATTGGAGAAATTTAAGTTTTATTCACTTCTGTAAATATCAAAGAATTTAGAAGATGGCTTTGATTTAAACTGTCTACCAAACTAGTTAATTAAAAAAAAATACAAAAAGATGAATATAAGTGAAGAATCTCTCTAACAAGAAAACTGCTTTTTGTGGCCCTTCCCGATTTCAATGAAACTTGGTGTACAGATAAAACTTCATGTGTGTATTAAGAATTAAATAAAATTTTTCGCCATAAACTTAATGTTAAAGTTTGCAGGCGAATAAATTGATTCATATGCTAAATTCGCACTTATGATGGGGGTAATTCTTAATAACACATGAAGTTCTATCTGGACACCAAGTTTCAATGAAATCGGGAGGGGCCACAAAAAGCAGTATTCTTTAAGTCGTGAATATGTTAAAAGATTTAATTTTTCTTTCAAAACTTATCAAGCATATCAATTTAAAAAATTCTCAATTTTTATGGGACGCATGTTAATTTTAGAGAATTCTTTTTGCAACGTGTTAAAATAAAAAAGTGCTTCCAACTTATTTTGATTTTTCTATTCGAAGCTAATGTAATGAAAT